>VUYV01000265.1:403170-413999 GCA_008711295.1 Anarhynchus alexandrinus
GCCCCCAGTGTCTTAAGGACAGAAATAAATAAAGACGGTTCTAAATAACCCTTTCTGTTGCTCCTTGGCCCAAGAACAAGCATGGGTTAAGGCATCATTAATAAATACGGGCTGGGAAGGGGAGGGTGCTGGCTGGGAAGGGGCTC
This sequence comes from Anarhynchus alexandrinus, assembly GCA_008711295.1. Taxonomy (NCBI): domain Eukaryota; kingdom Metazoa; phylum Chordata; class Aves; order Charadriiformes; family Charadriidae; genus Anarhynchus; species Anarhynchus alexandrinus. The sequence goes on from VUYV01000265.1 coordinate 403,317, forward strand.
TCGCTGCCCCCTCTTGCCCTGCTAACCCCTGGGGACCCCCCAGATCCTCCCCGGGGAGCAGAACCCACCAGGGGATGCTGATGGGTACGGCAGGATCCACCCCGCACCCTCCAAAACAGCTCCCCACGCAGCAGGCCAGGGTGGGCTTCGCCCGGGTGGCCGCTGTAGAGACCCTACGTTGCCAGCCGGTGGGGAGGCCCCCCCGCAGCGCATCATCCATGCACCCAAATTACACTGCCCCTGTGGTGCACTGTCCCCACAGCCCCCCCGGGTGCCACCCTGTGCATTACCCTGCACCACCTCGCTCCGGACCCCCAACGCATGACCCCTGCACCCCCCAACCCATCACCCCCACGGTGTATTTCCCCCCAGAGCCCCGAACACATCCTCCCCACACCCCCCTGCCTCATCCTGCACCCTGCAGTGCCGTACCCCACACCCACCACCGCAGCACCCCCACATCCCACCGGACATTATCCCGTGCCCCATCCCGCAGCTTCCCAGATGCCCTAACACACCACCCCAGACCCCCCCAGTGCATACTCCTGCATGATGCATCACCCCCAGACCCCCTAATACATCCCCCCTGCACCCCACGATGCATTGCCCCCCAGCTGGTGGCCCCCCAGCTGCAAACATCTGGCCCAGAAGGAACCACCAGGTCCCATCTCCAGCACAGCCCCCCAGGGGCCACATCCAGCAAACCCCCCTCATCACCGAAATCCCACCCTGAACCCCCGTCACTATTAAAGCCCTTATAAACTGCACTAAGCCCCAAATGAGCCCCGTAGGGACTTTGGCCCTTGCTGGTGTAAACCCCTCTGGCTCCATCGCCCTTGCAGGGGCTCCGCTGATTTACACCGGGGGGGAGCCGGCTCCCGCTCAACCGTGCTCCATCGGGACAAGTCCCGCTCCCCCGTTCGCACACCGTTAAAAGCCGGGCTGCGTTTCGTTTGCCGGTAGCGCCCCAAGGTCTGGCGGGATGGCAATCCCTGGCTGGAGCCGGCGATCCCATCTCCATCCAGCCCCGTATCAGGAAAAGCAGTTTTGACCCTGGAAAATCCCTTTCACGAGTCCTTCATCCCTCCTCCTCCTCCTGCTGCAAAAAGCTCCATCCCAGAGACACACACACACCCCCCGCCCCAGGCTGCCGCAGCACCCGGCACATCCCGCAAGCCAAAAAAAAGGGGGATTTGGGTTTTCTCCTTTGGTGGGAACGCGCTGCCCCAGGCAGAGGGTCCTCCACCTCCGCACCCACCGACGGGACAGGCCGGGAGACGGCTGGAGAGGGTTTACAGGGGACAATTTCTTCGTTGGGGTGGGGGTTTTGGGGGACCAGGCAGGGAGAAGTGGGGTGTGTGGGTGAGTGACTTGGGGGGGNGGGGGGGGGTGTCTTTCCCCAGCAGCAAATCACCCCCGCTGGGTGATGCAAACCAGCTGGATAAAATGGGGGAAACACCAAGGTTTGCATTTGACCACCCGGATTGCCCCCCCGGGGTCCTCGGGACCCCTCTCCTCCAGTCCCCCGGTGCGCTCTTGCCCTCATCAGCCGAGGTGGTGCGTGAAGGACGAGACCCAGGAAGGGAATCTGGGGACGCGGGAAAGGACGGGATGTCCCCAGCCACAGCAGCACCCAGGGAAGCTCGGTGCTCCCCGGCAGGGTGGGGGGATTTCGGGGGATCCAGCTGCTGGAAACCCTCCCGGCTCCTCCGCGGGGGCGGCTTTGGCAGCCGAAAGCTCTCCCCGCCGGGGAGGCGAAGCCCGCTGCGATGATGGAGGGCAGAAAGCGGCAGCAAATCAAGATTAATGAAGCTGAGGCAGCAATTAGCAGCAGCGGCGGCTGGCGGAGCGCGGGGCTGGGCTGGGGGCAGGCGGGTAAGGGAGGGGGGGGCAGACCCCCGGCTCTCCCAGCCCCAGGTGCTGGCTGCTGGCTTGTCCCAGGGAGACCCCAATCTAGAGGGGAAGCTCGTTAGCTAACGAAGGGCTACCGCCGTGGTGGGCCCGGAGCAATGAGTTATTGCTCCTTTACGGGGTGGCAAAGCCGGGGCTGCGCTGTCAGTCGTCCCGCTGGGATGGAGACGTGGGGACCCCCCCCTAAGCCCTCCACAAACGTCAGCGCTGATGCCAAAACCTGCACCGTCCCGTGCCAGCGCTCGGGCTTGGATGACCGGTAATGAAAATCCCAAACTGGTCCCAAAGGGGCACCCCTGTCCACCCCAGTGTCGGCAAAAAGCCTGGGCACTACGGAGCTGGCACGCTCCCACCACGCATCCCAGGGGGGGCAAGCAGGGATTTTGGGGTAGAGCTGAGACATGTGGCAGTGCCACATCTTGATGTCGGCAGCTCTTTTGGTCCCAGGAATAGCGGCACAAGGGCTGGGGGCGGGGGACGATCCCATCTCTGCCGGTCCCGTAGATGTGATGCCTGTGCATCCCTCTGGCCTTTCGCACAAGTCAAGACCCCCCCCAACGCCCCCCTGGTTTTGGGACCAGCGCATCCGGCATCAGACACGGAGGGGACATGCCAGGCCAGAGTTTCAGCTCACAGCAATGAGGTAGGAGAGTCTAATTAAGGCAAAACCATGACTTGGCTTCTAATGGTCATTTAATTAACAGAGAATTTCTGGCAAGGGACGTGCAGAGGCACGGAGAGACGGAGGGACTGGGGAGGAGAGGGAGGAGGGGGAGATGGGGAGGGGACCCCAGTGCTCTGCAAGGACCCAGCCCAGCAAACCCCGGCCCCATTCCCCTTCCTCAGCCCCGGCACAAATCCACAATTGCTGCATTAGTGACTCCGGATCAGACCCTCCGTCAACAGCACCCTGGGCTGCTGCAGCAGCTCCCGGGGTTCTGTGAGCGCTTTTCCCCCGGGACCCCCGGGGCTGCCTGCACCTCCCTCCTGATTTACGCTGCTGAGAGCGAGGGGAGTTCCTGCTCCTCCAGCCCTGCGCTTTTCAGGGAAGGACATTGATACCGGGCTGGGAAACGGGGAGCCGGTAGCGGCACAGGGGAGGGGGTGTGCCGGAGTGAGGATGCTCCAGTAGCGGCAAGTGGGATCACGGAACATGAGCTGCCGCGACATCGCCCACGCAGAGACGCGTCCCCCTCTCCCCCCACCCCAGTACGAGCAGGCCCNCCCCCCCGAGCCCTCGCAGCCCCGAATGGCGCATGGCTGCCCGCCCGCCGAGGGAAACCGAGGCACAGGGCTGAACCGCACCGTCCCTCCCAGCTCAGAGCCGTGCCGGGACTCTGCCGCTCTGCCGCCGCCCGGGCTACTGACACAGCCGCCAGTGCCCACGCTAGTGACACAGCCGCCAGCGCCCACCGGTACCCGTGGTGCTGCTCACCGTCCTGCCGGCCGGGCTCCGACGGCATCTCGGGATGGGGACCCGAGCCGGCCTGCAGCCTCCCTCCCCGCCGAGGCACGCTCCGCTCGCTGCCTCTCATCACCAGCCAGCACCCAGCTCGTCTAATTAAAAATAATGATGTGCTGGGGCTCGGCAGCCCCGACCGCAGGCTCTTCCCCGGGAGATGAGTAATTTCGGGGGGGGCACCGTGTCGGAGAATTACATGGTTCCTGTAAAAATTTGATGAGCTGCCCGGCCGGTGGCAGCACATCTCCTGTACGTCCCCGCTCTGCCCCAGGGTCACCTCCAGGGTCCCCACCCTCACCCCGAGCTGGAGGCACTGGGGATGGACACTGCAAATAGGGGCCCCCCAGGATGAGCTCCTGCCCGGAATTGGGGCTGTGTGCCACGGAGCCCCCCTGGCCTCGAGGAAGGGGACCCAGCTCTGGGCTCACGGGGGAGATCTTGTAAAATGAAAAACAAACAAAAAAATGCAAGGACTGGCAGTTTCAGAGCCCGGTGCTTGCCTTTGGTAGAGGACTTGCTCTCGTGTCACAGCAGCTGCATTATTTACAGCAAAACCAAGAGACGTCTAACAGTTAAATGCAGTCTTAAAGGTAGCCTTCATCCATCATTCGGGTACCAGATTAATGGCTTCTGATGCTCCCAAGTCAAAACCACCGACTCCCGCTGCCAGAAGGCTTTGCCAAGCACTGCTGTGGCTCCCACCGGCCACATGGCTAAAGGTCAATATGCCCACAGGGCTGCGCGTGCAATGAGTTGGGGAGGGGGTGATCCCATCCTGCCCCCCCCCCCTCCTTGGCTCTGAGCATCTCCCCCTGCAGCAGCATCACCCCAGCCCAGCGCCTGCCTGGCAGCCAGACACCCCGCCAGGTACCGGGGTCCCCCTCGGCACTGGTGGGTGCCCACCTGGGGCTGCTGGCGGAGCCACCGGGTTTGTCCCTACCCGGGGACGCCTCCCTGCACGGGGACCGCCGCTGGCACCCGCCGGCGTCAGGGTGGCGGGCCAGACAGCTCAGGGGTTTTCTGTGCCTCTGTAAAATGAGGACAGCACCGAGGCGAAACAGGGGAAGCGGCGAGTGGCAGCACGCGACGCCTGCGCCTGCTTCGGCGGGGAGAGGGGGCCCACGCGCCCTGCCTGGCACCCATGGGTGCTGCTCCCCAAGCCCACCTTTCCCGGGGGGATGTCAGACCCTGACTGTCCCTCGCCACCGGCGTCGCTGCTGCCCCGGCAGCGAGGGAAGGACACGCGGAAGCTGGAACTGGGGCTGGTGCCAGGGCTCCCGCGGGAGCCGGGGCAGGCGCTGCGGCAGCCGCTCCCCGCCGGCCCAACCGGCGTTTCGGTGCCAGCAGCGAAGGGGACGGCGAGCGCCTTCTCCTCCCTCCCCGCTACAGCTCTCAGCTTTCCACTTTCATCCACCACTGCTGCAATGCTTCCGAGACCCTATGGAAGGCAGCCGCCTTGCTAATTAGCTGGGAAGCAAATGAGAGATTGCATGGAGGTACCTGCTTGTACAGCTTGACACCGGCAGAGGTGACGGTCCCCCTCGCCCCAGGCACGCCAGGAGCAGCCCGTGGCCTCTCCAGCCCGCGGTGTGGTGGCACGAGCACAGTCCCGTGCCAAGGAGGGGACAGGCCACCCATGTCCTTCCTACCGTAGGCACCACTCACTGTCAGCACTTCATCCAGAGGGTTTTGGCACATGCCACGTGCCACGTGCCACCCATGGAAAAGGCACCTGGAGATGCTCAGGTCCCCTGAGCTGTGGGGACACAGCCATCCCCAAGGACACCAGAGCATCCCATATGGGTGTGAAGCGCCAGGCTCGCCCCAACCACAGCCAGCGCAGGCAGCCCACCCTTGGCACGCAGAGCTGCGAATGGCCAAAAAAGCCTCCCAAATAAAAGGGGATGAGCACTGCCAGTGCTCCCCGGCGCTGATGATGCCGTGGTGGCCATGCCTCGTGCTGTCAGTGAGACCAGCGCAGCTAAATAGGGCAACAGAAGGCGATGGGCTGAGTTATCCTGGCACTTTGAAGGCACCACACGGCCGAGAGCCCCGAATCCTGCCCGCCCGGGCTGGCACCGCTCTGCCTGCAACGCTGCCCTGCTGCCGGCACTCCCCAGCGATGGCCCCGTGCAACAGCGATGGCTCCTGATCAATATGGGGGAAGAAAAAAAGAAGCCAGACAAGCTCTGGGGAAGAGCCAGAAGCTGCTCCAGGAGAGAGCTGAGACGAGGCGGATCGATTTGAGACGGGAGGCAGGGGAGCACGCACCCTGCGCTGCTCCCGAGCTAAACGAACGCGGGCTAAACGAGCAAACGTGAGCCACGAGGTGCCATTTCCAGGGGTGAGGCTCCACGTGCCAGTCAGGCTACGGCCCCAGAGAGATCTCCAGAGCACCCAGCCAAGCCTGAGGCCGTGATGGACCAGTGTTAGAAATCCAGAAAACCGGCTCCAGTGATGCCCAACCTTCAGCATCTCCCTCCTCCCCCGCCGGCCGGGGCTCAGTCCCTGGGGACCGGCTGCCTCCGGGAGCGCTGGTGGCGGCTGCTTGCCCAGCTCCAAGGTGCGGAGAGCCCCGGAGGCAGAGTACAGCTCTGTGTCCCCGGGGCCACCCGCTCTGGTGGCATTTGGGGTGAGAAAGGGGATGGCAGAGGCACGACGGTGATGGCATCGGTGGGGATGCAGCACCGCACCAGCCGAGGGGGATTTGTGGCGTGCAGCACTGCTGAGGTCCGGACACCGGGAACTCACTCCCACGGATAAACCTTGTGCAGATGGAGAAAAGCCACCGTGAGAGCCGGGAGCCCAACCCTGGCGATGGGCACAGCCCCCCATACACTGCAGTGGGGTCCTCTGCCCCTCCCTGACCCCTCCGAGCCACGTCCCTACATTGCTGCAGGAGATTTGGGGGCACAAGCACAACAGTGCACGCTTTCAGGGCTGCACAGTGGAGCTGCTCCGCCGGTGCATTCCAGGGACGGCTATTCCCGCTTGGAATAACCCAGAGAGCCCCCCTGCCCGGGGAGCTGCAAAAACACCGTGGCTCCCAGTGTCCAGCACCCACTGCCGGACCGGCACCGGCAGCCACTGTCCCCTCCGAGGGTCCCCTGCAGCCAGGGCCACCCCACGGGGAGGGTCTCCATCAGGCTCTCAGGCGGCACAAACAGCGTCTGAGCCTGGCACGGCCGCACCGCAGTTCATTGCGGCACAAGGCAGCGGCTGCGCCCGGCTGTTGGCAGCGACGCGGGGATCGTGTGTGGGCAGCAGCGGGCACATGCCGGCCCCTTCGCCCCGGGCACTAACCCGGCTCTCTCCGGGCTTCGGTCCCGGGAGAAACCCTGTAACTCCCCTGGGAGCAGAGCGAGACAGTGTCAGAGCCCCGCAGGGCATCCACGTGCTTGCAAATCCACACATGGCACTGAAATTTGGGGGTGTTTTCCCCGTTGAATCCTCTGCTCGAGGCCGATGGGAGCAGTGGTGGCACCTCAGGGATCCCCGGTCCCAGCAGCCCTTGGTCACAGTCACATCCCCGGGGACACCCCGTGTCCCGCAGGAGGAGGTGGGAAGCATCTCCTCCGGCACGTCGTGATGTTGCCAAGTGGTTCAGAAGCTGGTCCCAGCTCCCGGGGGGGTTGGCAGGATTGTTTCAGTGTGAGGCATCGCAGCGGGTTCACGGGCGGTGAGGGACGCCTCGACCCACGCCAGCGCTGCCGTAGCATCGGCTGCCGACCCCAAACCAGCCTGGTGCATCTCGGGCATCCCCTCTGCCCGCAGACATTCACCCATCCCCATGGCTTCAGTCCGGCCCCGGAGCAGCTCCCCAGGGCCCCCAGCAGCGGGACGATCCTCCAGGCCACCTCCAGCTCAGGGGCTGGATGTGCCCAAGCACAGCACCACGTCTGCCCCCAGCACCCACCGGCACCTCGTGCCACAAGCACCCGCTTTGCTCCCGGCTTCCCGGTAATCCCCTGGGGATGCACCAGCCCAGAGCTCCCGTCTGCTGCGCCCATGCAGTGTTGGGAAGAGCCGGGGAGCAAGAAACACTCCGGAATAATTAAAACACACCAACTTTCCTTAAGACACACGGCGTGAAGGATGCCCCAACGGCACCAGGAGCCCCTTCCAGGCAGGTGGGGCTGCAGGTGCCCAACTGCCGGCGCTCAGCGGTGATGGATCTGGTGCAGTCGGACAATTGTCTGTGCCGGGAGAGTGGGGTGCGGACCCAGCTGCGGTTCCCCACCCCGCAAAGCTCCGGCACAGGGGTGGCAGCACCGGCAGAGCCACCCCGGGGTGGCAGGGAGCTCTGCCAGCCCCCGACCCCGCTGTCAGACCGGCATCGGTATCCAGGGGCACCGCGATTCCTCCTCCAGGCACCAGAGCAGATGAAACATCACTCGACTTCCAGCACATGGGACTGGGACATGGCAGCCCCCGAGCTCAGAGTGGGGGTGTCATCCCACACCCCAGGGCTGGCACGGACGGGCCAGCACCGGCACGGGGGCAGCACCATCCCCGGCTGTAGGATTACACCGGTACGGGGCATCTCGGATTCCAGCCACACACTGCCTAATTTATGGTTTAATTAATAAATGGGGAATTATGCCGAGTTTATCCAACACTTTTGGACGCGTGATGTTATCAAAATCCCATTACTGATGAAGGAAGGCATGAAGAGCAAAATTAGCTTTGGCATCTGAAACACTTCAGTCGATGCGATAACACAATTATTAGGGCTAATAATCAAACAGCACTTTGGGGAACACGGGCTCCGGCGGGAGCCGAGCTGAGGGCAGCCACAGCCCAGCACGGGGACGAGCCGGGGAACGGCCGGGCTTTCACCCGGGAGGAAAAGGCCGACTGCAGCCAAGGGCAAAAGCATTTTGCCAGACTGCACTTACCGGCGGCTCCAGATATTGGCACAGGCAAAGCGCCGGCGGCCGCCGGGCTGAGGAGGAGCACGGCCGGGCACAGCGCCGAGCTCCGCTGCCAGGGGTAGGGACGAGGGAAAGGGGAAAAAAAATAGATTTGAAAACCAGCAGGCGCTGGGTCCCGTCTATTTGCTTTGGGCATCGATCCTGCTGGAGGACATCACGGCTGCCGGCTCGCAGCTCTCCTGCGCAGCCCGGAGAAGGAGAAACTCAAGTCATAATTAGGAGCTGCAGTCATCCGGCTCCGGGAGCTGGGGCTTTGCCAAAACCGCCCGTTCCCACCCCTCGGGGGGCAGCAGGAGTCCCGGCGCGCTTCGGTGGCCTTTAGCAGAAGCCCAGTGACCGTCCCCGGGGCTCACGGCACAGGAGGCAGCTCCCCCGGGAGCAGCCGGCAGCAAATGTTACCGCTGCACCATCCCACCGCGCACGGCGGGCACGGCTTCGCGCGGCCAACTCGCCGGCAGAAAGGCAGCTGATTTGCAACCCCCCCCCTCCCCAACCACATATATAAGGATATATACATATATATAAGGATATATACATATATATTCATATGTTCTCCCTCCTGCTGTGGCTCTGTGCGGCGCCGGGCGCTGTGCGGCAGAGGGGTGCAGAGCCAGGGCTGCCGGCGGCGATGCAGTGCAGCCGATGCTGCCTCACTGCTGCTGCCGTGGCCGGGCTCACGGGCGGCGAGGGACGTGTCCTTGCCCTGCAGAATCGGGGCACTGGGGCTTCGGGCCGGCTCCCGGCAAACGGGGCACTGGCACTCGCCACGGGGTGCGGAGAGCTGGGCTCGGTGCTGGGTGATGGGGCAAGGTCAGACCCACATCTGCGCTTCACCAGCTGCAAGAAGGGGACAGGGCATCGCTCCAAGAGGGCTTTGGGGTTTGGGGGTAGGGTGTTTTACTGAATGGTGCTTTTCCCGAGCAGCAGAGGGGACATCCCACTGTCACTGCTGGCCTCAATGACCTTGGGTGCATCACCTCCCCGGTGCCCTGCGCTCCCCCGGCACACAGACCACCACAAGCCACGCTTCTTCCCACCAAGACCCTCCAAGCCAAAAGCACCCAAGTGCGGCAAAGGCGCAGAGCACCCCGAGGGTGCCCCGGGGCTCCAGCAGCCCCCGGCAGCGTGCGGCCAAGGCGCTGCGCTAGCGAGGAATAATGCAGCAGGCGGGAGACGACTCCTGCCGGTGGCTGCGCTTCCGTACAGCGTGCACAGGAGTGACATCGCTGCAGCAGCACCTCGGCGCACAATAAATGAGAGCCTTCGCTCCAGGACTGAAGTTTTCGCTGCTGCAGAGGAGCAGGCGGGGAGTCCTTCAGCGCCCTGCAGCTGCCACGGCGCAGGGGGACTTTGCTGCCGGACACCCTGCAGCGAGTGACATCCCGCAGTTGGTGATATCCTGCAGTGGGTGACACCCCGCAGCACCCACTGCCCCCGCCACTCTCACCGGGGGGACAGGAGAGCGCTGCGCTGAGGACCACCCGGTACAGAAGGACACACAGAGGCACCGGCATAGTTGGGGACCACGAAGCGATGTGTGACACAGACGCCTGTGTTCCCCCCTCCCCGTGCCACAGTCACCTTGCAATATTGCCTGTCCCCTGCGCAATTTGCAGAGCTCTTTCGGGATCGCTCCCGCCCCTCTGTAAAAGTAGGCTGCCGGGGAGCAGCGAGGTGCTGGGCACCGCTCCGACACGGCTGGGGGTGCGAAGGCTGCGGCACCCCGACACTGACACCCCCGGCTCTGGGGTGAGCCCCTCCTCGCCGCTGCACCCCGACGGCCCGCAGCAAGCACCAGAAGTGAAGGAGGATCCCGGAGCTTGCTGCAACCACGGTGGGGAAATTCAGTCCGGAGAAGGGACGGGCTGGAGCTGGCTCCCGGCCAGGCCGCTACGGAGAAGCCGCCGGTGCAGCGGGGCCTGCGGCCGCCCACGGCTGGAGCCGTGCCGCTCCCACCGGTTTCCAGCATTGGGGCGCGTTCCCCGCACTGCACCGGGGACAGCCCTGCGCCCCCGGCCACCCCCCAGGGCCAAGACCCCAAGGGCACCCGCGGGCGGGCGCGGGCAGGGATGCAGAGCTGGAGCATCCCTCGGCACCCAGAGGACACCTTTGACCCTCCGCGCCCCGGGGGGGGGTCCCACGCCCCCGGGGGGTTCCCTGCCAGCTCCGCACCCCCCTGCACCAGCGGCTGCACCCGCCCCCGTCTCCCCGGGCTCTCTCCCCTTCTGCCCCCGGGGCGAAGCACCCCGCGGGCAACCCCAGCCAGCGGGGCACCGTGCCCCGGGAGCGGCCCCTGCGGACAGCGCCGGCCCCCCGCCCCCTCTCCCGGCACCGGGGCACGGCGGGGAGACCGCCACCGCCCGGGGCAGCCCGCGC
>VUYV01000265.1:414174-438937 GCA_008711295.1 Anarhynchus alexandrinus
CAGCCCCGCCCACCGCCCGGAGGCCCCGCCCACTGCCCCGCCCACGGCCCCGCCCTCCGCGGGGACTCCGCAGGGGGCTCCTGCGCCGCACCGGGCACCGGGCACCGGGGTGGCCGCCGCCACCACCGCATCCGCCACCTCGCACCGGTCACCCCTCCACGGGGTCACCTCGCACCGGTCACCTCGCACCTGTCACTCTTCATTGGGGTCACCTCACAACGGTCGCCTCGCACCGGTCACCTCACACATGTCACCCTTCATTGGGGTCACCTCACAATGGTCACCTCGCACATGTCACCCCTCCACGGGGTCACCTCGCACCGGTCACCTCGCACGTGTCACTCTTCATTGGGGTGACCTCACAACAGTCATCTCGCACTGGTCACCTTGCACATGTCACCCTTCATTGGGGTGACCTCACAACTGTCACCTCGCACCGGTCACCTCACACATGTCACCCTTCATTGGGGTCACCTCACACAGGTCACCTCATGGCTGTCACTTCACACCAGTCATCTCACACCGGTCATCCCTTACTGGTCACCTCACACAGGTCCCATCACACATGTCACCTCACAATGGTCACCTCACAACCTTCACCTCACACCTGTCAGCATTCACTGGGTCACCTCACACCGGTCACTTCATACAGGTCACCTCACAACTGTCACCTCACAATGATCACCTCACGCCAGTCACCTCACACATGTCACCCCTCATTGGGGTGACCTCACACAGGTCACCTCATGGCTGTCACTTCACACCAGTCGCCTCACATGGATTACCGCTTACTGGTCACCTCACACAGGTCCCATCACACATGCTACTTCCCAATGTTCACCTCACAACCATCACCCTTCATTGGGGTGACCTCACACCTCACACCTCACACAGATGACCTCACGCCAGTCACCTCACACATGTCACCCCTCATTGGGGTGACCTCACACAGGTCACCTCATGGCTGTCACTTCACACCAGTCGCCTCACATGGATTACCGCTTACTGGTCACCTCACACAGGTCCCATCACACATGCTACTTCCCAATGTTCACCTCACAACCATCACCCTTCATTGGGGTGACCTCACACCTCACACCTCACACAGATGACCTCACGCCAGTCACCTCGCACTGGTCATCCCTCATCAGGGTCACTCACACTGGTCGTCTCACACCTGTCAACCCCCAGCTCTCACCTCACACCATCACTTCACACTGGTCACCTCACATTGGTCGTCCCTCATTGATCATCTGACATCCATCACCTCCCGTTGGTCACCTCACACCAGTTCTCTCATATTGGTGACCCCTCGTCAATCACCTTGAACCCGTCATCTCCCATCAGTCACTTTGCACTGTTCCCCTCACACCCATCACCTTTGCACTGGTCACCCCTCATTGGTCACCTCACACCTGTCACCTTGCACCAGTCACCTCAACACCAATCACCCCCCATTGGTAATGTCACACTTGTCCCCTCACACTGGGCACCTCACATCTATCGCCTCTCATTGGTCACCTCACCCTGTGCTGGTCTGCTCACACCAGTGACCCCACACCAGTCACTTCTCACTGGTGACCTTGCACAGGTCACCTTGTACCGGTCACCCCACACCCACCATGGCCGCACCCTCCACGGAGACCCGGACCCGTGACCATGTCCCCGCCATGGCCACAGGAGAGTGGGGTGGTGGTGGCTGAGCAGTGGCACCCCCACAGTGCCACCGCACCGTGCCACCCCAGATCCAGAGGGCTCCTGGGAACCCGACTTTCAATTTGGGGTCAGAACTGCAAGAAAAAGCTGACAGGAGTCAAGTGAGGAGGCCGGGTGGGGCGCAGAGGGAGGCCGGTGGCAGCTGGTTTGCCCTCGCTGTGGGTTCCCCGTCCCCGTTAGCTGGGGACCCTGGGGTACTCCTCGGTCCCCACAGCTGAGCCGGGGACAGGGACCCTGTGGGATGGTCCCAAACCCACCCCAGCAGGGGGTCCCCCACCTCCACCCCGGTGGCACCACAGCCGGGACACCTGAGCCACACCAGGATGTGACAGGCTTCTCTGGCCAGAGCCACTCTCCATGGGACCGATGTCCCCATGTCCCTGCGGTGGCCCGCAGCCACAGCAGACTGGCTTTGAGGAGCCAGCACTGCCCATTAGTTAAATTAGAACAGGGGTTCGTCAGTGTTCGTGCTCGGCAATGGAAGCAGAGGGTGTTCCAGCTCAAGGTGGTGGTGGGCACGGGCCGGCCCCGTCGCGACAGAGGGAAGGGAAGACAGAGGTGGTGGGCACGTGCCGCTGCCAGGAGAGACGGTGCCTGGAGTGGGGAGTGGGTCCCCAGTGTCCCAGCCCAGCTGGGAGCTGCATCACCCAAAGCCACCACACACCCCAGGCCCCCATGTACCCTCTGGGATCTGGGTGCACCCCTGGGTGTGATGTGGCTGTGACAGCTCCCTCCACACCCCCAGAAATTGGACTGCCTCTAAATTGGAGATGTGGGTTTGATGGGTCAACCATTCAGCGGGTGAGGAACTCTGGATGGCTGCATCCAGAGTTACAGTCAGTGTCTCAATGTCCAAATGGAAACCAGTAATGAGTGGTGTCCCCCAAGGGTCCATACTGGGACCGGTACTGTTTAATGTCTTCATCAGCAACATAGACAGTAGGATTGAGTGCACCCTCAGCAGGTTTGTGGATGACACCAAGCTGAGTGGTGCAGTCAATCAATAGACTTGAGGGAAGGGATGTCATCCAGAGGGACCTGGACAGGCTGGAGGAGTGGGCTCATGCAAAGCTCACGAAGTTCAACAAGGCCAAGTGCAAGGTCCAGCACCTGGGCTGGGACAATCCCCACTATCAGAACAGATGGAGGGATGGATGGATGGACAGCAGCCCTGAGGAGAAGGACTTGGGGGTGTTGGTGGACGAGAAGCTCAACATGAGCCGGCAATGTGCACTGGCAGTCCAGAAAACCACCGGCATCCTGGGCTGCATCCCCAGCAGCGTGGCCAGCAGGGTGAGGGAGGGGATTCTGCCCCTCTGCTGCACTCTGGGGAGACCCCCCTGCAGTGCTGCCTCCAGCTCGGGGGCCTCAGCACAGGAGAGACATGGAGCTGCTGGAGCGGGGACAGAGGAGGCCACAGAGATGCTGCAAGGAGCTGCATCGAGATGCTACCGTGATGCATGCCACGAGATGCTGCAAGAGCCCCTCTGCTGGGAGGACAGGCTGAGAGAGTTGGGGGTGTTCAGCCTGGAGAAGCCTCCAGGGAGACCCTACTGTGGCCTTTCCGTACATAAAGGGGGCTTGTAAGAAAGACAGAGAGAGGCTATACGAAGGCCTGTAGTGACAGGACAGGGGGCAACAGTTTTAAACTGAAGGGGGGAAGGGGTAGATTTGACATAGGGAAGAAATATTGTGTGATGAGAGTGGTGAGATGGTGAATAGGTTACCCAGAGAAGCTGTGGCTGCCCCATCCCTGGAGGTGTTCAAGGCCAGGTTGGACGGGGCTTGGAGCAACCTGGGCTGGTGGGAGGTGTCCCTGCCCGGGGCAGGGGGGTGGGACTGGATGGTCTTCGAAGGTCCCTTCCAACCCAAACCATTCTGTGGGTCCATGAGAAAGGGCTGTGTTTCCCTGGGGAGGGAGGTGCTGTTGGCACAAAGGCTGTGGGTCACCTTGGGAGGAGCTGCTGAGTGCTGCTGCACCTACACTGGGTGCTGCCGCACACGCCAGGCGCGGTGCTGGGGGAGGTGCTGGTCCTGATGGCTGAGGTTGCACACCCGGTGACTGTACCCAACACGTCCAGGTGCTGCTGGGGACCCTGTGCCCTGCGTGAGGGCAGGGTGCTCTGCAGCTCCCTTTCTCTGCTGGGGGGTCCCTGTGTCCCCAGGCCACTTGGGGCATGCGGGGGCAGCAGCCGGGACAGCCGGGTGCCCAGCCAGCCCGGGGGCCGCTCAGCTCCACTTCAGCCCTCCCACAGCCACCCCGCACCACGGAGGCACCCACGAGCTCCCACCAGCTGGACAAGGCGGGGGAAGGGACGCTGCATGGGGGCCACATCCCCACTACAGTGCCAAGACCATGGATGCTGTGTCCCAAACCGACAGGACCTTCCCCTGCCTGTCACCCTTGAAACACGCAGCTGAGTTTTCCCAAACGCAGGTGCCCGGATGAAATCAAAGCATCAGTGTCATCCCAGCGTGGTCCTTCTGCATCCCCCCGTGCCTGGGGACAGGTTCCCCTGGCTCGCTGGCTCTGCGCCGTGGCTGTCAGGCTGGACGTCCCCGTGAAGCCACCACGCATCAGGGCCAGGATGAGACCCTTCTGCTGCACTGCTGCCCACTCTCCTGCCTGCTCTTCCTGCCTGCACAGTGTCACAGAGCGAGCAGAGGTTCCAGAGCACCCACATGACACATCTCTGCGTAGTGGGGCTGTGGGTCCCCAAAACCAGTCCCACTCTCCAGGTTCAGGATTGCACCCACCGGCAATGAACTTACTTGAACTCTCTCTGGAGCACGGAGATGGGAAGTGCCCTCTCCTGGCCCTGCATTCGCCACTGCAGCCTGTTACAACTCCTCACCGTCCTGTGATTAATTAATGGCTCCTGGAGCATCTGTCTCTGCTCCAGCATCGCTCTCCGGAGTGGAAAATCACTTTCGAGCCACCCCGGGGAGGACAGGGATCTCCCTTGCCCTCAGCTGCTATCCGCAGCCCCGTCCTCACCCCCACACCCTGCCGACCCCATCGCTGCTCGAGAGACACTGTCCCACGTCTGTTCCCCTGTGCTGAGGATGTGAGGTGGCATCTGTCACCACCGCGTTCCATTCAAAGGGGAGATGGGGACCAGCCCTGGCAAGGGGAAAGGGGCCCGGGGGATGCCCACCTGCCCTGAGCCCCCCGCTCCTCCCTGCCCCCCCCAGCTCAGATCTGACCCTCCTGCCCCAGGGGGGGTTGCCCGCTCTTGGCATCTTCACAGAATCCCAGACTGGTGAGGGCTGGAAGGGCCCTCTGGAGCTCCCCCAGTGCCACCCCCTGCCAGAGCAGGGGCACCTCCAGCAGTGGCACAGGACGGCGTCCAGGCGGGTTTGGAATGGCTCCAGAGTGGGAGACTCCCCCCCCTCTCTGGGCAGCCTGTGCCAGTGCTCTGCCACCCGCACAGCAGAGAAGTTCCTCCTCATCTTGGCCCCACTCTGCCAGGATTTCACACCAGGAGTGTTTCTGCACACTCCGGACTTCCCTCTTGGAAGACACATCCCCGACTGATAAAACGGCTCCCAGTGTCTTGTGAAACAGCCAAGATTTCAAACCAGGAGCGTTTCTACAAAGCCCCCCTCCCCGGATATTGCAGGAGGGCAATCACTGCTGTGTGGCGGTCCAAACACAACTGTCCTGCCCTTCTCCCGCGCAGGGACAGGCCCGCGGTCTCCCGGACACAGGACCAGCAGCCAGGCGGTACAGGAGATAACTTTATTGAATCCAATGGTGTTAGACAGACGACCGAGAAGAGACATGCCGGTTGGTGCGGGCAGCGTGGGCAGCAGGAGCTGACTTGGTGCAGGGCTGGATTTGTTTCTGTCTTTCGTAATATCCTCAAGCCTTTTCCTGGCTTCCTTTTATACTTCTTTTAAAATTTCTTTTAAGTAAAAACAACTAATCGTGGAAAGAGTCCAGATGGTGTTTGTTCCCTATGATTGTTCCCGCAGCTATGTACAACGTGGGGTTGGGTCTCAACATCAGGTATAAAATGGAGCGAGTTTACAAACTTGGAGGAGGCAAGGAAAAAGCAAAGACAGACAGGCGAGAGCAGTAGAAATCTGGACCAAAATCTTAAAGAGAAATTTAAAAAGTGCTATAAAACCCCTCGGCAGGAATACCATGCAGTTAAGAAACACAAAACCCAGTCAATTACACAGATCATCTAAAACAGGAATTTGTCCATTTCATCTTTTATTTAATTAAAAAAAGGTTGGTTTTGTTTTTAATAGAAAAAAGCTAAAATTGTAAGGTTCAGGCCACCGGGCGGCAGCAGCTCGAGGGGGCAGGAGGGTGAGGCGCTGGCGTCGCCCAGCTCCAGCCCCTCAGGAGGGCTCCTGGCGCTCCCAGGGGCCACGGGAAGTGACAGGCACCCTTGGGGGGTGACAGACTCCTTTGGGGGTCACAGACATCCTTGGGGGGCAACAGGCACCTTCGGAGGTGACAGGCACCCTTGGGGGGTGACGGGCTCCTTTGGGGGTCACAGGCACCCTTGGGGGTGTCGGGTACCCTTGGGGGCAGCAGGCACCTTTGGGGGCAAGTTGTTCCTATGGGGGTGACAGGCGCCCTTGGGGGTGATGAGCACCCTTGGGGGCAGCAGGCACCTTCGAGGGTGACGGGCACCCTTGGGGGTGGCAGGGGGATGAGTTAGTGCAATCCTTGGACCCGTCCCCCTGGGGACAGAGGGGCTCAGCCCGCAGACACGGTCAGCCCTGGGGGACACTCGGTGCCCAGGCGCCCCAGCGAGCTGCCAGTGCTGGGGACACGGGGTGCTCGGTGTAAGCCAGGAGAAACTCACCAGGTGGGAAAGCCCCCACCATGCACCAGCGCGGGGCACGCCTGCTGGCATGGCCCTCACCCTTCCCCTTCCCCTCGGGGATTCCTCCTGATTTACACCCCGGCGTGCCACTCGCCACCAGCACGCCCGGGCTGAGGTCATGGGGCAACAGGCAGCCCCGCACCAGGAAAGGATGGGGCAAACCCCCGGGGAACAGGCTGGGGGACGCCCGGCAGCGCAGCCCCGAGCAAGCCGGTGATGGGGACAGTTTGGTCAACATTTCGGTGGCTCTGTGGGGGTGTCCGAAAAGAAAGTCAGGCCCAGCCAAGGCTGCCCGCGGGCCGTGCAAAGCGAGAGGGGTGCGTGAGCTCTCTCCACCCACGGGACTCAGAGCACCCGGGCACGGGCAGCCCCCAAAGGTGCATCGTGCCCTTTCCTGCCCTGGGCACCGGAGCCCCGAGGAGGGCGAGAGGGGCTGGAGGGGACAGCCGGGTCCCCACCGCTGGCCTCGAGCGGCTGCTGAGCCGGTGTCTTGTACAATCAGAAAAGAAGTCAGCACAGCACAGTTATCACAGAGTACAAAAAAAGGAAAAAAAAAAAAAAAGGAAAGAGGCGCAGGGCCGTGCCCCACCAACTCACGCAGGGCGATCGACTACAGATCTATTTACAGCGAGTCCTCAGCCGACGGCGGCAACACAAGAGAAGGCGAACAGAAAGCCCGAGCGCCCAAGCCAGCGTGGGGAGGGACATCCCTGTGCAAGGGGCCGGGCTGGCCGGCCCCGGGTGGCAGTGGGGAGACGGCAAGGGAGGCTGTGGGACAGACGGAGAAGTGAGCACCATGGGGCGCACGCGCCGCGGCCGGGATACGCCGGCCGGCCCCGGGCGGCGAGGCAAGACGCATCGGCCGAGAGAGCACCAAGGGCAGAGGTGGCGGCCGCCTCCGAGTGGCACCGGCGGCAATGCCGGGCCTTGGAGGAGGTGCCTATTTTGGAGGGTTGTGAGGTGTCCCTGAAGGCCACACCAGCCACAGCACAGGGGGGCTGAGGATGCCCGGTCCCCAGCATGGTGGCGCTGGGGAAAGGACAGGCTCGGCAGACCCGGCTCTAGGGTCACCTCCCCCCAAAAGGCTCTCCAGGGCCCCGGCTGAGCGCAGGAGCGGAGCTGGACCATGGCAGAAGGCAGCAGCAGGGCCCAGAGCCCGGCCGGGCTCGGGGAGGGCGGTGTTGGCCCAGCAGAGCACCACACAGTCACGCTCGGAGATGGACGAGAGGTGCTGAAGGCAGCAGCCCCAGCTTGGCCAGCACCCCCGTCCCATCCCAGCCCAGCCGGCTTTGGGGACAGTCACGGGACACTGCAGCGAGAGCGGGCTGTGACAGCGCCAGCCCAAGCCCCACGTGCCCCCTTCCCACACGGTGGGGATTAAGGCACGCGGCAGCACCGGGGCTGATCCCCTCCACGCCAGGAGCCGTGCCTGTGACAGTGCACGGTGGGGCCAAGAGGACATGTGGCAGCCCTAGGTGTCCCCAGAACACCAGCACAGGGCACAGCAAGACCCTGCCCAGCCATAGGGCGCAGGAAGGCACAGGGCCTTGGGGACCCAGTGGCATGGGGACTACCCCCAGGGACAGCTCACCCACCCACACCCCCAGGCCTGACAGCAGCGAGGGGACGTGGGGCAGGTTGTGCCCCCCAGCACCGAGGGGACAGGGCAGGCGTGCGGCTGCCCAGGGCAGCAGCGACCTCCCCATGCCCGTGCCTGGGCCAGTGCCGGGGACCCTGGGGAGATGTCCTGTGGCATCCTGGCCTGGTGGAAGACCCCGTCCCCAGGGCCAGGCTCTGCCTTGTGCTTCTGGGGAGGGGGCAGCCACCAGGCAAGGGGCTGCTCTGGGAGCACCCCGCTGCCACCGGCTGCCAAGTCCCATCTCAGCCAAGCTGCGAGGCCCTGGGAGGTGGGTTCAGGGACTGGAGATTGTCCAGTGAGCACCAGTTTTGTGACAGAGGTGGTTTGAGTGGTAGAACCAACAGCTGCAAAAGAAACCAAAGGGAAAGGGAGCTGCTCACAGGGAAGCGGTGAGCACCAGGCCATGGGCTCCAGGCTGAGCAAGGAAAGAATCAGAACAAAAAAGGGACCAAAGCAAAGTCTGGACTCGGCCAAAGGAAAATGGGAGGGGGGAAATAAAATAAAATAACCAAAGCAGGGTTTATTGGGCTGTCCTGGTCGCAGTGGCTGCCATGCAGGTGAAACTGGGAATGTACAAAGGGGTGAGAGCTGCGCTCCTCCTCAGCCAGCACGAGGTGGGCGCTTCCCACAGCAGCAGCTCCCTCGTCGCCTGCCCTCAGCTACGCCTGGCTGGGTAGAGATGAGCTGGAGAACCTTGCACCCGCACTCTCGTCCTGCAGCCACGCGCTCCTCCCGTGCCCCCCAGCTTTGGCCCAGGCGGCTCCCGCGGGGTCCCTGCCCCACGCAGGGGCCTTCCTGCAGCTCCCGGGAGCGGGAGCTCAGCCGCATCGGTTGCCCTGGCCCCAAAGCCCGAGTTTGCAATAGAGACAGAAAAAAAAAAAAACCAAAACAAAACCCAAGAAGAGAAACCAGGATTCTCCTACCCCCAGGGTTGGGAGGGGAGACGGCACCTCGTGCTCTCCCACAGACGAGCCGAGCTTCCCCACACTCTGCCGGGATGCGCCGGAGCCCCGGTCCTCTCTGCTCGCTTGCCAGCCCCGCGCTCCGGGATACCAAAGGAAAAGGAGAGCAGCCCGGCAGGAGCGGTGGCTGGCGGCGGCTCCCCTCCGCCTGGGCCGGCATGTCCGGGCCTCACAGAGTCGACTGCAGGTCGGGATCCACCATGGTCTCACGGTCTGGAGACTCGATGTAGTTGGCGGCTTCCTGGAGCTTCAGCAGCATGGCCATCTGCAGGGAGAGGAGCGTGGCACCAAACCCAAAGAGGATGACAGCTCACGGATGCCCTGGGGAACCCAAGGCCACTTGGCCCTCCCGTACAAACCAGCCATGCTCAGAAGCTCCTTAGAGGGTAAAGCAAAGCCCAGAGATGCTGCAAAATCCCTCCCCGTCAGCAGGATCTGGCCTTGGGCACAGCTGAGATGCTCAGGGTGAGCATGCCAAAGCAGTGCGGTGGGACAGGCCCCAGCTGGCATCATCTGTGGCAGCCTGCTGTCTGCTAGCTGCCTCTCCGGGTGACACACCGGGACACATATGTGCAAGCCCCAGTCTGTGTGTGCCTGCGTGATGCCTCGTGGAGCGCCAGGCTGTGCCCATTCAACTGGCACATCAGTGTGCCGCGGTGTGCAGCCTGCCCGCGCCACTGTCCCACACCCAATGGTCCTCCCAGGAGCACAATGTTTCTGCATCCCCAAGTCAGGGATTTTTACACCAAAAAGTGAGTGGGAAAGCAAACCACAGCTCCACCCTGCTCTTTCCCCCTCCACCAGCACCGCCCGGCCCCCTTCCCAGTGCCCAGCACAGCAGGACTATACCAGAGGGTCCGAGTCCAGGGAGCTGGGCGTCGTGTCTTTGACGGTGCGCTCCTCGGGAGGGGAAACGGTGCTGTGGGGCCCGATGGTGGGTGGGGGCAGGTGGTACAGCTTGGACTGGTCCTGCTGCGCTGATGGCCAGGGCAGGGTGTCCCGCACCCATTCCACGGGGTCCTCCCAGGCTGCCTTCTGTCCGTGGACCTGCAGGAAGGGAGTGAGAGGCAGCCGCCTCCTCAGCACATGCCAGAGCCGGCGACACGGCACCCCGAGTGCCCCCGGACAGTGCTGTCCCACTGCAGCCAGGGGAGGCTGCACTGGACTGACTGCAGGAACTGACAGAGATGCCACCTGTGCCCAAAATCCCAGCACCTCCCCTCTCCCCACCCCATTAGACTGCTGCATCAGCATGTCCCCAAGCACCACTGGCTTGTGTCCCCACGTCTCAGGCAGCTCTGGGTACCTTGAGCCCATCTTTTGCCCCCTCCTGCAGGTAAGGGATGATGGAGTTATTCCACAGGTCTATGAACCAGGTCCGGAAATCCTCAATTCCAATGGGGCAGGACAAGAAGAAGCAGGGACCTGTGAGGGGAAGGTAGAGAGTGAAAATGGGAGCTGGGTCCCCATGGCAGCACGTCACCAAGGCGGGCAAGTCTGGCTGCGTAGGGTGCCCTGGGCTCAACCACCTCCTGAGAGCAGCGCCCAGGCAGCATCTGCCTGACACACACAGGCAGAAAGCAAGCTCCTGGGCAGGGAATGGGGCTGCTATGTTCAACCTATCCCCCAAAATCATGGTGAGGCAAAGGGAGACCTGCCTGGGAAAACACAGCTCCTCTGTGCTCAAGGAAGGGTGCCAATAGGACAGGCAGCCTTGCCCAATGCCATGGTGACAGCTCCCACAGGGCATGGGAACAAATGCCACCCAGGGAAGAGCAGTAATTGTGTGCATCACACACTGTCTTCTGGTTCTGTGGGGCTGGGGGACATGGGGCAGTGCATCAGCTCCCCGAATTCCTCAGGGAGGGTTTTGGCCCAGTCCCTGGGGGCTCCTGGGGCTCCTGTCAGTGCGAGGTAGAGGAGGGAAGTTTGCAGCAAGGCTGTACCAATGAGGAAGTCGGAGGTGCTGTGTTTCTCCAGGAAGGTGTGCAAGTGGTACCAAAGCTTGGGCACCCAGTCCAGCACACGCAGCAGCTCCTCCTTGTTGGCGTTGACGTCCGTGTCTGACTCCAGAAGCTTTCGCCGCAGGTAGCGCACCAGGAAGCCATTGGCTGGCTCCACATTGTTCGAGAAGGTCAGCATCCTGGGAGAAAAAGACTCAGGCGTTCAGGGCTTGGTCTCCACCCAAGCTGCCTTGTTCCCCAGCACCCTCGGGAGACCTCCTAGCACCCCCACACTGCACATGCCCACAGTAGGTGTATCAGGTCCTTCTGGGATGGAAGGAACAGGCCTGGGGCCTGGTCCTCATCAGGGTTCCCAGTCACAGGATGTGTCCCCAGCACTGCCCAAGGGCAGAAGTGATGGCCTCTGCAGCCCCCTAGCCCCACAGGGATGGTTCCCAGGGATGTATGATTCCCACCTGAAGCTGAGATGGAGGCCATGGTTTGGGGTCATCTTCACAGGCTGGTTGGTGGTCCCAATGATGTAGGGGCTGAGTGAGTGACAGAGAGACAAGATGCATGAGAAAAAAGCACCCTGCATCACCCCAGCCTGTGGCAGAGGTGATCTGAGCACAGCAGACACACACAGCCATGCAGGCTCATCTCCACGAGCCCAAGGATCTTGCCAAGAGCAGTGAAGAGTGTGTGTGTGCCCGGGAGATTGCGCCGGAGGAGGGTGCAGTGGGGCTCTCACCATTTGTGGTACTTGCAGGTGAGCGCGCCATTGACGAGCTCACTGATGGAGCCCGCCTCGCTGAGGTCGTCCAGGAGGATCACCAGCGGTACGTCTGCTGTGCCCGTCTCCCGGTCGATCTGGTTGGCCAGGTTGGAGAGGTACAGCTGCAGGTCCTGCAACAAACAGTCCGGGTGTGACATGTGGGGCCGCAGCATGGCTGTCAATGGGGACCACAGCACCAGTCCAACAGGGACACTCCTGGCTGCTGCGTGCCCTCACCTTGCAGGACTGCTGGTGCATGTTGAAGGTGCTGACGATGCCCTCTGTGACATCTCGTCCCGAGCGCTCTACCAGGTACTCGGCCAGGCGGTTGGTCAGGTAGGTCTTGCCAGTGCCGCTGGGTCCCGAGAGGATGAGCCGCCGGTGCTTCAGCAGGAGGCTGATGTAATGCTGCATCATGGGCTTGGGGATGAGCGTCTCGAACACCAGGCTGTCCACACACTTCTCCTTCAAGCCTGCAGACAGGGGAGGGCTAAGGGTCCTGCTCGTGCCCCACCACACCCCACAACAGAGGGAAGATGGGACAGCGACGGAGCCTCTCTGCCACACTGACCTTTGAGCGTCACGACGATGCTGGTCAGGCCCCGGCGGCACAGCGGCAGCTCTGGTGGCTCTGTGTCCAGGATCCGCTTGATGTGGCTGATGCTGTAGCCATAGACAGACTCGGTGCTGAGCCCCAGCGTGGAAGCAGGATCCATCTTCGTGATATAATCCTACGAGGACAAAGACAGGGCTGTCAGTGCCCCTGAGGGCTGGCAGGGAGCAAGTGGTGCTCAGCAGCTGCAGGAGACCCCAGTAAGGACCTGGGCCAAGGAGCATCAGGCACAGTGGAGCTGTGTAAAAGGATGGCTCTCAGAAGCAGGGTCCTCGTGTTCCTACCTTGAAGACCTGGCAGACAGCCTCATCCAGCATCTTCCAGTCCACCTTCCCGCTCACCTTGGTCCAGCCCAGGAAAAATTCCTGCTGCTTGAGGTCCTAGGAGCCAAGGCAGAGATGTGCTGGTTGGAGCACCGTATCCAGCCCTGGACAGGCGTCCTCTGCCCCTTGTCCAGAGCCACGGCACTGGGGCAGGTCAGGCTCCCCATACAGTCCACACTTACCCCCTTGATGATGTGCTGGGGTGGCATGCGCACCACAATCCGCAGTGTCAGTTCGTCCTTCTGGGTACCAGCACTAACAGCATCCATGGGGGACACATCTAGGGATGGAGCAGTGAGGCCATGCCGGCAGGGAGAGCCGAGCCACCAGGCCTGACCATGCCCAGCCTGAGCCAAATCCTGCTGCGGCAGACTGTGGCAGCAGCAGCAGAACAGATCCCTGCACACAGCCGCCTCCAGGTGAGCAGCAGCACGTTCCCACCACACACGTCTCTGTCCCAACCCTTCCCCATCTGTTAGCAGCTCCATCACCCCTACCTGCATCCCCTGGGCTGGGGCTGAAGGCATGGCCAAGGGTGAGACCCAGGGAGCGCCGCGGTGAAGAGGAGGCCGATGTGCTTGTGACATGGCCAGGAACGGAGCCCGGCACTGCTGAGGGCCCCGGAGCCACTTTGAGCCGGTCGTTCTCGGCCTTCAGGAGATCCACCTCCAGCTGGGGAGAACCAGTTACAGCACAGGGTGAGGAACTGCACGCCAGCAGCATCCCAGGGCTGCAGCACAGCTGTGGGGGAGCAGTGACTGTGGCCACCCGGGTGCTCAGAGCCAGATGGGCTTCTGGCAGTGGTTCTCACCTGCATGTTGTGCATGGTCTCCCGCAGCTGCTCCAGCTGATGGGCCGAGTTGAGGGCTTCCAGGCGGATGTCCGTCAGCTTCATCTCCTTCTCCCACAGCTCTGACCGCAGCTCTGACACCTCCTTCTTCTCTGGCTCGCCCTCACCGTGGGCCTGGAAGAGCCTGGGCCAAAGGAGAGACCGAGTCTCGCACGTGTCCAGGGCAGAAGCCTGCAACCCCCATGACCAACCCTCCCCACCCCATGCCGCCCACCCTGGCCCCACGTACTCAGCCGTGTCGATGCCCACAGAGGAGGACGTGGAGGATTTGATGGAGGGTGAGGCAGTCTCCGTGGAGCCATGCTGAAGCTTGGGGGAGGAGGGTGCCGACGAGTCCGGCGTGGCGATCTCCTCAATATCCGAGTAGGACGAGGCCGATTTGGGTCCCTTCTTGATGCTGAAGGCCTTGTTGAAGGAGCTGCGTAGCTATGGGAGACACAAATGCTCATGTTAGGGACAGATGACAGTGCAGCCTTGCAAGTGCAGACCTGACTTGGTCCTGCCCCAGGGACCCCGCCTGCCCAGGTCCCGCAGTCTGAACTGGGACCAGTAACACCACATCCATCACCGAGGCAGGACTGTGCCCTATCACAGCCCCGGGGAAGGCACTGGCCTGACCCCGCTCTGCTGGCGCAGCTGGCGGATGGGAGTGCACGGTCCTCTGTGCAATGCTCCACCCCCAGCCTGGACAGCACCAAACAGCCCCACAGAGTGGGACCCACGTCCTGGTCAGGCTTCTCCCAGTCCTCCTCCCCCAGCACCCACATCAGGATGTTCAGGCATCACACCATCTCCCTGGTACCTCGGGAAGGACCAATGCCATCCTCATGTTCACCCCACCACAACCATCCCAGCAAGTGGCGTGTAGGGTGGACATCCCCTCCTCCAGCCACTGCAGAGCCAGGGTCCTGGTGCAAGGGGAGAATTTCAGCCCCACAACCCCCCCTCTGCCCTGTGGGGTCCTCCTGGAAGCGCAGAGCCAGCACCCCGCGAGACGTCACCGGGGGTCCCGGCCGGGCATGCAGCATGCACACAGCACACACAGAGCAGCGGCGGGTGAGCGGCGTGCCAAGGCCAGGGAGGGTGGATGGACACTGCGCAGGGGCCAAACCGGGCCGGGGTCCCACTTACACACCACCAGCCTGCAGGAGAGCAGCAGGACGGGCAGCCCAGGCTCACATCATGTCCCCTGGAGGGCCAGGGCCTGCTCCGAGGGGAGGTGGGAGGAGGAGGGGATGAAGAATGGGCAGGATCCAGCCCAGCTCCCTCAGGCACCAGGCAGGCTGGTCCGGGGTGTCCCCAAAAACAAAACCATTGGATTTCAGTGTAGGAAAAAAAACAAAAACAAAAAAAAAAAAACAGGTGGGTGTCAGGCTCTGCTGATGGCAGGAGAGCAGAGGAGCACTGGGACCCACATGGGTCCCAAAAGGAACAGAGCCACTCGGGGCCATATCAGGCCAACCCTGGCAATGCAGACTGTCAGCACCGCACCCGGGTGCCACAGGCAGAGTGGCAGTGAGGTCCCTGTCCCAGAAGATTGGGCTAAAAGGAGTCAGGAGAGCGGCTGCCTTCCCCAGGCAAGAAGGGGACTGTCCCCATCTGTGGGACAGGTCCCCATCCAAGCTCCTCCTGCTGCCTCAGGGCCACCCGGGGCAGTTCAGCCCCTCCATGCAGGTGCATATTTTGGCCTTAACATCAAAGGAAGCAGCCAGGGTGCGTGCAGCCCGGCTGGGGGCCCCGGGATGGCCCGTGCTGGGGGTTAGTGCCGGTGGGATGGATGGGATGGGTAGTGTTATGAGCACCGTCCCACAAAATGGAGCAAGGGCCCTGGCCGGGCATGGCATGGGGTGGAGGGGACGGCGTAGGACTTACCTCGTACACCTGGAAAAAAAGGGTTGAGGTCAGCATAGGGGGAGAAAAACAAAACAAAGCAAGACTTAATCACACGTCAGCTCAGAGCTGCCTGGCACAGGGAAGAGGCTGCCTGGGCAAGGTGTCCAGCCCCCCACACTGCCAGACCCTGTGTGGGCAGAAGGAAGACGTGGGGAAAAAAGGGAGCAGGCGTGCAGGACCAGGGCTGGGAAACTCCCAGAGAGGGCTGGAGAAGTCCCAGACGACACATCAAGACACAACTCCACAGTGGCTACACATTCCTCACCAGTGCTGTCCCCCAGGGACAGAGGGGACCAACACCGCAATGCCAAGGTAGACCAAGAGCAGCTGGCTCGTGGGGCTGACCCCAGCCAGACCCTGCCAGTGGCTCCCCAAGCCCCGCTCCTCCTGTCAGCGCCCTATCCAACCCACCCAGCTCTTCTTCTTCTTCTTCTTGGCGTCAGCATCCTTGCTGCTGCCGATGCTGGAGTGGCTGGTGATGCTGTTGAGGCTGGAGATGCTGTCAGAGGAGTTTTGCCGCTTGATGCGCAGCTCTGGGGCCAGCGAGAGAAGCGGGAGAGATCAGGAAAGGAGGTATCAGCAATCCGCACCTGCCTCAACACCAGAGCCACCCACTCTCCTCCCTGTGCCCCTTCCCTCGTAAGCCACCTTATAAGATGACTCAGACACCACACAGGCACCGCCATTCAGGACAGTGACCTCAAACCCCAGGGAGATGCCCAGAGCACACATCGTTCTGCTTCTGTCCTAGGCCACCTCCCAGCCAGTGCCTTGCACTCACATTGGGGTTTCGGGGCTAGAAACAGCCCTCATGGGAACAAAGCCAAGATCAGCAGCCAAAACCAGGCTGCCGGCAAAGGGCCCAGTGAGGAGGTGTCCCAGGGAGGACGACCATCCCATCACTCCCAGGCACCAGTCCTGAGACCTCCTGCAGTGACAGCTCTGGCTGTCCGACCCTGGCTTCACGTGCTCAGGGGTCCCAGGTGGGGAAGAGCTGCTGCCTGGGGGACCATGCCTCCCGTGTCAACACCTCACCCTTCTCTCTGGCTGAGCCCGGGGGCTCTGCCACCCTCTCTGGCTGCTTGGTTTCCCCCCTCCCCAATGCCACAACCTCCTGGGGCCAACACTGGGCACCCATGGGGGTCGGGGGGGGCTGCAGCCCAGAGCACACACTAGCACAAAAGGGTCCACCAGGCCCCTCAGGGCTGCTGTGCCGTGCTCTGATGCCGAGGACGGGATGCACCAACCCATTCAACAGCACCGCAGCAGCGCCAGAAAGCACACGTGAGGTGTGCCCTTGGGGCCCTGTGCCAGCCCCGGGCAGGAGTGGCCCAGCTGGGTTTGGGCGAGCAGCTCAAGAAGGGTTGTAACCCTGTGGTGAGGGGGCTGCAGCACCATGCCTTACCTTTGGGGGCGACATCAGTGCCATTCAGGGCACCCTGGATCACAGCTTGGGCCTCCGAATTCTTCTTCTTCAGGAAGTCAATGGTCTCTCGCAGGTCCAGCAGCTCTGTGTCCTGGAGGAGCAGAGCCGGGAGCCGTAGAGTGCATTCTGATAGCGCAGAGCCCACCCTGACAGCACCCTTGGGGTAGGCAGTGCCGCGGCAGGTTCACCCAAGTCCAACATCCCCCAGCCCCATGAGCACCATCCCGCACCGCCAGTGACCCCCAGTGCCCGCTCAGCACCCCAGCAGTGCCCACCTTCTCCTCAGCAGTCTCAGCCAAATGCCGCAGGCGGGACGTCATGCTCACCAGGCTCTGCTCAAATGCTGCCACCAGGTTGGCCTGGGAGAGGTGGAGAAACGGGTGAGCACCCATGCCTGGGCAAGCGCCCATGGCTGGGTGGGCACCCGCTGCCAGGTGTGGGATGCAAGAGGCCGGAGAGGGGAAATCAAGGCTCTCGCGGGCACAGACCAGCACCAGCTCCACGCAGGGCAGGGACACAGAGCAGCGTGTCCTGCAGCGGGCAGTGGCTCCTGCAGGGACTCACATTAGCAGACAGCTGGGACGTCAGGGTGGCCACCTTCTCCTGTGAGGACTCCAGCTCGCGGCGCAGCTTGCGGATTTGCTGTGGGGAGAGAGCAGAGGGAGTGAGAGGGGCCAGGTGCTCACCCTCGCCACGGCGGCAGGAGCGGGCGACGAGCAGAAGGTGCGGGCTCACCTCAGACTGCATCTTCTCCTCAGCCTGGCAGCGCGAGAGCAGAGAGAGACAGACAGACAGAGGCAGGCAGTCAGGAAGACAGCGAGGCACAGACAGGCTCGGCACAAGGCAGAGGCATGCACAGAGCTCCCCCCATTCCCACTGAGGCCCCCCCAGCCATGCACAAAGCAGCGCAGCACGAAGGCGGCTCTTACGGAGGAGTAGGTGGAGGACGCGCTCGAGGCCAGGGACAGCACCGATCCATGAACTGCAACAGAACAAAACCCAGCGTGTCAGGGTGCGCCCAGCCAGTGGCATCCCCAGGGGCTGCAGGTGCAGGGTATAGCAGGGTGCAGGGGACAGAGGTCCCAGTGCAGGGGGGGCTCTGCGGGGAGCCAGGGGAGGCAGAGGGTGGGACGGCAGCTGCTCAGCACTGCTCATTTCTTGGCATGTGGCTGGTGACCTCCCTGGGCACGTGGAGTGCAGCAGGGCGTGGGGAGCACCCTTCACCTGCACCCTCCTCTCTGGCTGAGCCCGGGGGCTCTGCCACCCTCTCTGGTTGCTTGGTTTCCCCCCTTCACGGTGCCACAACCTCCTGGGGCCAACACAGGGACACTGGGCACCCACGGGGGTCAGGGTGGGATGTGGCTCAGAGCATACACCAGCACAGAGGAGTCCCCTCAGGGCTGCTGTGCCCTGCTCTGATGCTGAGGATGGGATGCACCAACCCATTCAACAGTGCCACAGCAGCGCCAGAAGGAAGGGACAACTGTGTGGGGAGCCCCATTGCAGCCCCCAGCCCTGGGAACCTTATTTGCCTGGGCAGGAGCGCAGCACACTCTCACCATCGTCCACAGGGTCCCGGAAGGAGCCCGAGCGGATCATGCCCTTGGGCTTGTCGGCCAGGGAGAGGGTGCTGCCCATCTGGGACGTGCTGTACAGCTCGAAGGTGGAGTCGTGGGTGGGGATGCTGTTGGAGCGGGTGATCCGTGGGGTTGCAGCAGCAGTGGGGCTCACTGCAAGGAGAAGGCAGGGGAGAGGCAGGGTCAGAGTCACCCTGGGGACCTGGGATCAGGATGGGGAAGCAGGTCTGGGAGTGAGCCACAAGAACTGGGATGCGGAGTGGAAGCAGGGATGATAGTCCCAAAGCAGGGGGAGGACTGGGAAAAGCTAAAACACAGATTTACACTGGGAAGACCTGGACACCAGCATCAAAGTAACCACAGGGCTGAGAAACAAATCCATCGCTCCAGGACAAAGTGGGTACCACCATGCCAGAGCCCATCACCTGTGGGTGCAGGAGGGGAGCACCTCATCAGACACTGTCCCCACCCAGCAGCCCCAGTCCATCTCCTTGGACCCCCCCAAACCCTCCAGGAACATGTAGGTCCTGGCAAGAGCATCACAGGGCTCACCCCTTGCCCTGCCGGGCACCCACAGAGGAGTAGGGAGCCGCGGGCAGAGCCCTGTGGGTGGACGAGATGCCCTGAAGTGGAGCTGATGGACATCCCTGGCCCCTGGGCACCACCCAGCACCTCAGTGGGCCAAAAGCACCAGGCACTGGGTGTTAGGGCTGCTGGGGGTGTCGAGAGGAAAAGCAGCACCCAGGGCAGCATCAGCAAGTCACACGGGGAGCATGGGGCGATGGGGGGCAGGAGGGACAGGGACTGCCGCAAGCGGAAGGGGGCTGGCGGTGGAGGGCACTGACCGATGCTGGTGAGCGGACCCTTCCCGACCAGCGCCATGGGGAGGGCGGGGGGCGAGGGCAGCTCCTGCTGGTCGTCCGACTCGGGGAGCCCGCTGCTGATGGCGTGCGAATGGCGCCGCTCCTTGGCCTCCTCCTGGGAGTGGAGCTGGTACCTGAGGAGCGGAGCAGAGATCGGCACGGTGAGGTGGACCGGCACCAACCCGGCTCCCGCCTGCTGCACCGCGGCCCAGCCTCCCCAGCATGGAGGGCACCGCCAGCCCCCTGCAGAAAGCACCACGTGCCCACCCTCCCTCCATAGCGCCATCCAAAAGCGATTCGGGCTCTTTTACCTCAACCCTTTCTTGGGCAGCGTGTTCCTGTCGCGGTTGGCACTGGAAAGGAAGGAAAGATCAGTGACATCCCTGCACAGAAGGTGCCATGGGGGTTGAGCTGCGGGGACAGGGAGCTTTTTTCCTAGAAATGTAGCAGTAAGAGCCTCCGAGGGTCATGGCAGGATGGCAGGGAGGGACCTGAGCCCACGGAGGTGCCCCAGCAGCCCCATGCCTTCACTCCAGCCATACCTGTCCAGATGTGCGAGACGGGGGCTCCCGCTCCAGCCCAGCTCCCCTGCCTCTTCCTCCTCCTCCGTGCTGGCCGGAGGTGCGGCAGCAGGGGTTGGAGTGGTGGTGCTGCCCCCTGAAAAGGCACTGGGCAGGCTCATGGGCATCTGCAGGGACTCCATGCTGCGGTGCAGGCCTGAGAGCTTGGGGTACATCCTGCCCTCCTTGGGGACGCTGAAGCCACCCATGAGCTCCAGGCCCTGGGAGAAGCTGGCCGAGTTGATGTTGAGGATGGGGGCAGGACTGGGGCTGAAGCAGGGCGCGAGGTGCCCGCCGGCCGGGTGCAGGTCCTGGAGCTTGGCAGTGTGTGGGGGGTGCAGCTCGCTGGAGGAGGGCAAATCCAGGCTGTTGGAGTTGACCTTGTCCAAGTTGGCCAGTGAGGGAGGCTTCACGTAGGTCTTGGCAGCTGCTCTGGAGGGGGGAAAATGGGTAAAGAAGCAGGTGAGACTTGGGTGTTGGGCACGGCCAGGCGCTGGGCAAAGCTGTGCCCGGCACCTGCTGCCATCGGAGGTGGAAGGACCGTACCTGAGAGGTGTGGGGGGCAACTCGGCCACCTTGGCCGCCGGCGGGAGGTTGGCCTGGGCTTTCGGGGTGCTCTCAGGCGAGCTGACGCTCTTCATCGTCCCACACTCAGAGTCAAGTGCCACCGCCTTGGCCTTGGCCTTCTCCTTCTCGCGGTCCGTCTGGTTCACAGGGGCCGGCGTGCCACGACCGGCACCAATCTTGGACGGCTCCTTGAGCCGTGACACCGAGATGCTGCCCTGCTTGGTGCTCAGCAGGCTGGGATCGATGCTGCTGCTGACCGGCCGGTTTGCACCGCGGCCGCCGGTCACACTCATGGAGCTGGACTTGGCCGGCCGGGGCAGGCTGCGGTACTGGATGTTGGAACGAGCCCCTGGGGCCAGGAAGCCAGGCTCGGCTGCGTTGGAGACGTCCAGGCTTGTTTTCCTCCCACTGACTGGCTTTACGGGGATGCCAGAGCTCTTCTGGATCTTGCCGAGCGTGGCCGAGCCCCCAGCCTGCATGACAGTGGCTGTGCCAGTGGCGGGAGCCGGTTTCTTATAGCCGAAGGAGCTGGAGGCTGAGGGGCGTGTGAGACCCGAGGGTGGCTTCTTGGCATCAGCGATGCGGTCACGACCGGCATCGGAGGAGGAGCGCTGCAGCCCTGTGCTCTTCACAGACAGCTTGCTCTTGTCAGTGGCTTTGGTCTCGGGCTTGCCTGGTGAGCAGGGAAGGACAGGTTAGTGTCCCGGGGGTCTTCGGAGATATTTGGGTGTAAACTAGCCCAGATCAGACACCAGCATCGGAGACGCTATGATGCGATGGAGACAAAGGGACATGCCACCACCCCAGGTGCTGGGACAGAGCCACAGCCAGACCCCCGGTGCACACAGCCAGGCCTCAGCCCAGCGCATGACCATGAGGCCATGGGGCAGGCACGGCCCTGGCCAAAGGGGGCTTAGCGTGGGGCCAGACCCACGACCTGCCTGCAGGGATGCACAGCCCTGCCATCCCCTCCAGCCCACGTCCAGCCACAGGGTGACCTGTGGCTGACGTGCTCGGGGAAGGCCCATGAAGACACCACCCAGCCCTCTCCCCATCAGAGAAGCTGGACCCTGCCCGAATCGCGTCTCACCTGCCACTTTGAGGGTGCTCTGGGCCGTATGGGTGATGGGAGAGGTCACGGCCACCGGCGGGGTCTTGCCCTTCTTGAGGGAGCCCGGGGTGCCCAGGCTGACAGGTTTCTTCAGCTCACCGCCCTTGGGCCCCTCCTCGCCGCCCTCTGAGGGCTCCCGCCGCCACTTGGAGGAGCCGTGCTCCATCTTGAGACTGCTGCTGTCGTAGTCCAACTTCTTGGGCGCCTTGTCCTCACCCTCACCGTACCAGCTCAGCCCGCTCTCTGCCAGCGAGCGCTTCTCCGAGTCCGTGCGCAGCTGCAGGCAAAGCAGAGTCAGGGGTGCTGCTGGCACCCACCCCAAACCCATCCCCAGGGAGCACCAGCCAGCTGGGAGAGGGATGCACCAGACACCCCATGCCGTGCCTCAGTTTCCCCATGTCGGCACCTCTATCCCCTCCCTCCCGCAGAGGCTGTGACACCAAGCCAGGAGCGGTGCCAGGAATGGTCCAGGCACCACAGGCACCTACCGCTATGGCCGAGTTCCTGCGCGAGGCGGTTGGGGTGGAGGGCAGAGAGTTGAGCGAGGAGCTGGCATTGAACTCCTCCGAGCTGAGGTTGTCAGAGGCATCGCTGAGGCCACTGCTGATGGAGCTGCTCTCATCCCAGCTGCAAGGGCAGAGTCAGAGTCAGACCCCCCTGCCCAGCCCCAGCTCTGCCCAGTGGGTCCTGCCACCCATGGGATTTTCCCGCTCCAGGGGCCGCCGGGGCACAGACCTCAGATCCCAATAGCACCCGCTGCGGGGCCGCGGCAGGGAGCTGGCACTCGGTGGCCACAGCTGGCTGCAGCCCAGCCTGGCACGGGCTCGGTGCCCCACTGGTACGTGAGCCCCAGTGATCTGTCTCCCCATTAAGGCCCCTGCGGGGGTTTTCTGGGGACAGAGGGTACCTGTGCAGCACCCGGAGGCCAGCACCCACCCCGGCAGGGCTGGCAGCACCGCAGTTGGCACTGAGCCCCCTGCAACCTGCCCTGCTGAGAGGGTCGGGAGGATTGCCGGAAAGGGCAGGGACCGGCTGGAGCAAACAAACCAGCTGCCCCACGGCATCCACCCTTCCTCGGGCGGCCCCCACCCACCGCCTGGCTGCACCCTGCTCCCCCCTCTTCAGCACCCACGGTGGGCACGGGCAGCAGGCACGGGCATCGCCGCTGTGCCGGGGCAGCTGCTCCATGCCGGGGGCTCAGCGGACTGTGCACAAGCCCATCTCCAGGGCCATCAGTCAGCGC
This sequence comes from Anarhynchus alexandrinus, assembly GCA_008711295.1. Classification (NCBI taxonomy): domain Eukaryota; kingdom Metazoa; phylum Chordata; class Aves; order Charadriiformes; family Charadriidae; genus Anarhynchus; species Anarhynchus alexandrinus. Next base: position 437,083 of record VUYV01000265.1, read on the forward strand.
CGCACCGGGGCGGCAGCTGCCTGTGCACCCCACAAGCCCGGGCGGCTACACAGCACGGGGCTGTGCCCGCGGCGATCCGGCACAGACGGGCTCAGAGCATTTTCCAGCAGGATGAGCACAGCCCCTTTCAGGTCAGCAGCTGAGTAGGTCATTGAGGCCCCGCAGCCTCCAGAGGGGCTGCAAGGAGCTGGGGGGGGACAAGCAGCAGCATAGGAGAGGGGAGCAGAGCTGGGGGCTGCAGCCAGCCCCGGTACTTGCTGGAGATGCCCATTCCCTGACATTGGGGCCACAGAAGTGCAGCAAGAGCCCAGTCAGCACCAGAGCCTAAGCAGCTGGTGAAGCCACTTAGCATCACCCCAGTAGCACTGTAACCCTGGCTGAGCTGGGGACAGGACAGGGTGGGCCTAGAACTGGAGAGGACACCCGCTGGGCACCACCACCAACCAGGGTGCCAGAGCACAAGTAACAGCCACCACCATTTTGGGGATGCCCAAAGCCCAGGACGGAGCAATGCATGCAGCTCCAGCACCCTCCAACAAGCCCCGTGTACCCTGCTCTTCTCAGACATCGAGGACTGGCCAGAGTCAGGACAGCGCCAAGATGGACACAGAATCATAGAATCATAAAATGGTTTAGGTTGGAAGGGACCTTGGTCCCCTTCATCCCCAGGGCAACTTTTGGAACAGAGCCCTGCAGGCACTGCTGCCCAGGAAGGGCTTTAATTACGACCACGTGCCCAGGATATGCTGCTGGGCTGCCCGGCTTCAAGCATCTCCCACCACCATCCCCTGCTCCAGGGGGTGACTTCTCACTGGGACAGAAATCCCCACCCCAGAGCACGAAGTAAAGCTCCTCTCCTGTAACAGCATCGCCCTTGCAGCAGGCAGAGCTGGGAGCGAGGCAGAGCTTTGGGGAACTGCATCCCACAGGCACATGGCTGTGACCAAATGTGACACTGGCTCTCTCCAGCTTGGCTTCGGTGACCTGGGAACATGGACTCTAAATGCTCTCCCAGCCCTGCACTGGAACCCCCACTGCCCTAACCCCAGGTCTATAGAGAGCCCTGGTGAAACAGGCACAGGGTCGGCAGCTGAATCGGTGCAGGAGGTGACTCCAGGTCCTCCTTAGCAGCCCCACACCGAGGAAGGGCAGCACAGGGGTCACAGGTGACATCCCAAAATCACTGAAGCCATGGGGTGAGGCCTGGGAGCCAGACACGCACTGTGGGGTGCCTCCAGCTCTCTTATGGAACACATGGATGGCACACGCACACAAGAGGGGTCCCCAAAACGAGCATGTGTATGCTGTACCCAGCACAGCAAGGAAAGCCTCAACTCGGGCTGCACCACAGCAGCAATGACTCCCAGCGCTCAGCCGAGCCCAGGCACCCCGGTCCCTGCCGGCCAAGGTCACCCGAGTGCCCCCCGCAGACCCCAAACGGGGGACGGCCATGCCGCCGCATCACGCTGGGGGCAAAACTCAATCCCTGCTTTGTGCTCCAACCCCTCCATCTTACACAGAGCGGTTCCCCACCTCCCTTCAGCCGGCACCGCACCAAACCCACCCCGAAGGCAGCGACGCGCCGGGACAGCCGCACACCCCGCGCCCCTCTGTCCTCGACGGCTCCCGGGGAAGGGATGCTCAAGGACAGCGAGGCGGGGGCTGCGGCAGCGCGACCGTCCTGCCGCGCTCCCCGGCTCCGGGCGGNAGGCAGCGACGGGACAGCCGCACACCCCGCGCCCCTCTGTCCTCGACGGCTCCCGGGGAAGGGATGCTCAAGGACAGCGAGGCGGGGGCTGCGGCAGCGCGACCGTCCTGCCGCGCTCCCCTCCCCCGGGCGGGCGGGCGGGAACCC
>VUYV01000265.1:441674-490835 GCA_008711295.1 Anarhynchus alexandrinus
ATTCCTCTAAGTTCTCCCCACAGCCCCCTAAACCCCTGTGTACCCTCCATGACCCCCCCAAACACCCAGCCCCTGCTACAGGCCAGGCTACTCTGACCCCAGGTGCTTCCCGCTTGCGTTTTGGGTACCGGGATCTGGCACCCTTCACCAAAGCCGCGCTCGGAGGAACGGGGGGCTGCAGAGACCTTGCAGATGGGGAAACTGAGGCAGGGAAGGGGGTCTGACTCGCCCGAGCTCACCCAGCAAGAGAAGAGGATCAGCATCACATCCCAGCAGTTGGTCTCGTCCCCTGTTCTCCTGGCAGCACTGCCTCTGGTCCCCGGCCCCCAAGGTCCCTGAGGGGTGCGGGGAACTCCCCGCCACGGGAACCCAGAGTGTGCGTGGCCCCTGCGAGGGGGGACCCGTGGCCAGGCTGCGCCTCCACTCCAGCTCTGCGCTGCCGACCGCAGTAATAGCAGGGTCCGATTTCCCCGAGGCAGCGAGGCCGATGCCGTGGGGGTGTCAGCCAGCACTCGCCCGCCCGCAGCAGTGAGATCAGCCGCGGACCCCAACCACACGCCTGGCCACCATGCCAGCGAGGCTGCTGAGCTCAGCCGGCCCGGCTGTGCTGGGGGACAACGCAGGGTCACCCCTCTGGCTCCCCCCGAGCCACGGAAACCCCGGAGGAAGCGTGTCCCGGTGTGGGGATCTCCGGCTGTTTTGGGAAGGGTGACACATGAAGCCTCGCTCGGGGCCACCGCAGCGGCACGGCAGGCTGCAGCGGCTGCGTACGGCGGTCAGAGAGTCCCAGGGCAGCACTGGGGTGGGGGAGCGGCGTGACTCAGCCCGCTTGCGAAATTCCTATTTTTCCCGTTATCTGGACAAGCCAGTGGCCTCGGACACCTCTGCCCACAGTGGCTGGGCCCCTTCGCAGGTGGCAGGGTGGCATGTGGCAAGCAGCAAAGCCAGGAGGTCTTGAGCTTCCTGGGCGGCAAGCAGGCGGGCAGCAGAGTTTGGGGGGCAGGTATCCCGAGCAGCCCTCCCCATAGCGCGTGGGTGTGCGAGGTCCAGCCCTGGGCTCAGCTATGCGCCGTGTCCGCACCCAGCCCCACCAACGAGCCGCGAAGGCCAGCAGATTCCCAAATCCTGGGCGTGCGCCCAGGTGCTGTGCATCCCCCGAGCCCCACAACCCCGTGATCCCCTTCCCAAAACGTGCCCCGTGCGGCCGCTGCTGCAGCAGTCCAGCCCAAGCAGCCCCAGGGGCTGGAGGTCAGCGCTGGGCGCCTCGAGCCAACCCCCAGAATTAGGAGCCGGCTGGAAGACAGTGCAGGGGAAGGGTGCTTCCATGGTGGCAGTGCACAGAGGGGTTTTGAGGCCCCTTTCTGGGACCGTCCCCCATCCCCAGCTGGAGGGAGGAACCCCCCCGAGCCCCGGCACGCGGCGCAGCGCAGCAAATATTTATCCAACACCACTTCCCCAGCCGTTCCCCCGCCACCCCCCTCAGCCGGCCGGGCTGGGGCCCCGCACACACGTCGGGCCACGTGCGGGGCCACGGCCATGCCCCGCGGGACGTCCCCGCCGAGAAATGACTTCACAGGCTCGCCGGGACAGCGGCGCGGGGTCAGGCCAGACCAGCCAACACCACACGAGGGGCGTCCGAGGGAAGGGAGTGGAGAGCCAGCGCCAATCCTGCTCGGAGCACGAGAGGAGGGCGGCCGCTCCCCTGCCGCTCTCGGGGAGCCGAGCCAAACATCTGCTCCTGCCTCCGGGCTTCGTCGAGCTCAAGTAGCTGCGAGGAAGCCGGAGCCAGGCCAGCCGGAGCGCCAGCGGGTGCCAGCTCGAGAGCATCCCTCCCGGGGGGATGCTGCTGGCAGCCCCCAGCCCTGCCGGAGGGGACCACAGGCTCTGCAGCGCCCGGCTGCCAGCAGCACCATCGCTGTGGCATGGGATGGTGCCTGGGGGGTACCGTGAGCAGGACACACGTGCCAATCCCCGAGCCGCCTCACGGTCCTGACGCGAAAGGCTGCTGCCACCGCTCCATTTCATGCCCATGAATGGAACCGGGGCAGTACCTGGCTTGCAGGGCTGCAGATGCTGCCACCACTGCAGTGGGACGCAACGCCACCTCCCTTTCCACCCCCAACAATCAATGAGGCCCAAAAGGACGCCCCCAAATCACAGCAGTCCCAGAGTCGCACGAGGACTTCCCCAGGACATTGAAAGCCCCATGTCACAAGCACAGCCTCGGGGATTGGCTCTGGAGCAATGCCTGCACGCCTGGGGCCCCGCAGTGCACACGGATCACCAGCGCTCCTGCAGCCACCGCAGTGAGAAGGTGCTGAGTCAGCAGCCAGCCCCGCTCGCCCCCTCCCCACTCTCCCAGCCCCGTGCGTGGGGATGGCAGGATCGGGCCCAGCAGCACCCATGCTCTGCCGGAGGGGCAGGACGAGTCCAGCCTGGGCATCCCCGTGTGCACTCTGCCAAGGTGAAATCCAACTGCGGGACTTTGCCACCACAGGGTGTTTAAGCAGCTCCAAGGATGGAGCCAGCTTGTCTCAATTTGTCACTGGGGACTTTACCTGGGGAGCAGCCCATCCCAGAAGCACCATGCTGGGGCACACAGCTGAGGTTTTGTGTCCCCACATGTCACCTCGCGTACCAGAGCCAGGGAGAGGTGCTCCTCCTCTTCCACACCCTGCAAACCCCACCGAGAGCAACTCTCCCCTGCCACAACCCGGGTACGCCCTGCCCCGACCCGCTCACAGCCGGCAGGATGGACTGAGGGAAACTGAGGCACAGCCAAGGCTACACAACAAGGTCCCTTCAACCCCCGCCCGGTACCCTGTGCTGCTCCGCAGCATGAGGTGCACCACGGGGAGATGCTCAGACCCTGCTGAGCACTCTGCATTAGATGCGGTGGCCTGACAGACCCCTCCGGGGACATCCAGAGCATCCCAGTGCCCCCGTGGCAGCATCACCACGTGCAGGGAAGCGGCTGGGAAACGGGCCAGCTGACAAAGGGTCTGACAAAAGGAGGGTGGGTGGCAGAAAGGACATCATGCAAGGCACACCCCAAGCCCAGGAGACGTGGCAGAGTGATGCAAAGCAGGGACAAGCGGACACTCTTGTCACGCCCTCAGCCCAGGATTCTGTCCTGTGTGGGAGAGGGGAAGCCCCATGGCCCCAAGCAGGCAGGGCCGGGGGGTGGGAGCCAGCGCACCCCACCAGCTCCCGACCGCAGTGAAGCCTCTCAACACCCCGCTCGCTCCCCGCCACGTCCCGGATGGCCCCAGGGAACACCCGGGGGTGATGCACGCTCACCCACTCCTGCGCCAGCACCCAGCACCCGCCGGAGCTGCTCACATCAGGTCCCCGAGCACACACAGCACCGGGGGAGAAGCACCAACACGCAGCCACGCCGCTCTGCCCGGGGAACGGCGGCTCCACGTGGAGGAGGTGGAACCGCTCGGACATGCAGGACACGGCCGGGACGAAACTGGGCAAAACCTGGCTTGAACATCCCCGCTCTCCGCCTCCTCCGCTGCCGCCTGATTCACGCGCAGGTCTGCACACGAAGGTGCCCGCGCTGCTGCATCGCAGCCCCAGCGCCGTGCTGTAGCCATACTGCCACAGAGGTCCCTCGGCGGTGGGTGGCTACATATTGGTGGACCTCCCAGTGGGGTGACCTCGGTGGGGTGACCCCCAGGGTCTGGGAAACATCCCCAGCCTGACCAGGGTGGGAAGCATCACTGGCGGCAACACACCGCACCCCTCCAGGGACTGGCATCAGGGACAGAGAACAGTGAGCGGCACGCTGAGTGGTGCCAGGTGGAAACCTGAGTCAACAGCGGCCAAGGAAGGGAACAAAGATCTTTCAGGGGCAGGGAAACAGCCCAGGGGTTGGTGCTGTCCCTGCCTGCGCCCTGCCCAGACCCCAAGGATAGGCAGGGCAGGGCAGGAGAGCAGCGCCATCCCAGTGAATGCTGCTGTGTCAACCTGAGCTCGCTGCCTGCGCCAAGGCCCTTCAAACACCACGGTGCCAGCAGCGGCAAGAATGCATCCCAGCGGGGCTGCTCCCAGCCCTGGTTATGCCGGGTCCCTGCCGGCCGAGGGCTGTCCTGCTGAGGAGCACAAGGAGGATATGGTGACACCGGGAACAAAAGAAGGGCCTCGCTGCCAAACAGGGAGGGCAAAGCCAGCACTTTCACCCCCCAAAACCGGCAGCAGGTTGCTGGTGTAGGGCAGCCGCAAGTGCCGGCCCAGCAGCCGCAGGCAGGTGGGCACAGGCGGGCAAGGAGCCAGGATGCCGGCATGTTTGGCTGATACAGAAATGCTTCTGGGGGCTGAGGTGTCCCCAGCCCATCCCTGCTCTCACCACCAGACCTGATCATCCCACCCCCTCTCTGAGCTGGGCCCCAGGACCCCCACTGCCATCTCGGCTAGGCTTACCCCAACCACCACTCTGCCGGATTCACCCCGATACCCCCACGAACAGTCCCCGCGACCCGGCCGTGCCTCACCTACCTCGGCCCTCTCTCCTTCCAGGCTGCTTCCCCAGCGAGCCACGGGGATGCCAGGTCCCATCCTGCAGCCCTGCACCTCTCCGAGGGGGATGTGCTGCTGCGTCCTCCGAGATGGCTCTGACCTACTGCCCTACAAGCCCGGGGTCTGCGCCGGCGCGGTGCAGGGAGGCGCTGGCCCGGTGGCCTGGGCTCGGGGGCTGATGGCCCCATCTGCAGCACTCGCCTCCTGCCCGGTGCATTAGCAGCACGGGGAGACGGGGCCTGGGGCGGTATTCGCTTTCTAGGTCAGAGCCAGCCGAGGAGGCTGGATGAGGGGCTGCGCTGGGTGAGGGGCTGCGCTGGGTGAGGGGCTGCGCTGGGTGAGTGCTCCCAGCCAGCATGGCAGCTCCTCGCCCTGGCTGACTCTGGGAAGGAGGGGATGTCCCTGCTCCCCTGCCCTGGCTCTGCACCCGGTGCCCCGGCTCCTGGACAGGGCACCCCGGCATCCCCCAGCATCCAGCCAGGGACATCCCCTGGGGACAGAGGCCCTGTCATGCTGCCCGCTCTGTGGGACCCCCTGAGCTTTGTCGTGGGCTACAGGGGATGGAGCTGTGACTAGGTCACTGCATGGCCCTGTGTGCCAGCAACATTCCGGTGACATGGCTGATTCCGAGGACGTGTCCCTACTGATAAGATGGTCCTGTGCTGCCCCCGCTGCACTTCTCCGCCCACCCCTGGGGAGGGGTACCCAGCACAGGGCACCAGCCCCTCTCTGCACCCACTGGCAGGACACTGGGGATTCCCCTCAGGTCACATCCAGGGTGTCACACTGGGGACCCAGCGCAGGAACAGGGACTGTGGCACCCGGCCATGGTGGTGCCGGCACACCTCGCCATGGCACTGAAAGCCTCACCCGCACCGGGGGACTGCGGTGCTGCCAGGGCCTCATGGGAGGCTCAGCCGTGCCTGGCTCCATCCCCAAGGCTTGGCCCTTCCCGGGAGGAGAAGCGGACCCTGGCTGGGGGCAGTGTTCAGGGCTGAGCCCGGGGAAGGTCCCACTGGGGCTGCCCCTGCCCACACTCTGCCCCACTCAGTGGCCGATGGAGACGAAGCGATGCTCCGGCTCACCCCCTCTCAGCAGTGCCTCCACAGCCAAGGGCTCCCCAAGGTTATCCGTCTGCACGAGCAGCTCTGAGACAAGACAAGGAGGGACAGGGAGCAGTGGAGCCCTTCTTCCTCCACAGCCAAACCCGCTGCAGTCCCAGCCATCCAGGGCACCCCAGAGCCACCCCATCGCCCATCAGGCCCCACAGTCTGGTGGCCAGTGGCAGAAGGTGGTGACATGCCACCTCTGGCTGCTGAGTGATGGGTTACAGTCCCCAGGAGGGGTTCATGCTGAGCCAGCACAAGACACCTCTGTTCACAAGCACAGGGCAGCCCCCACAGGGCCACCCCACCTGCCCATGGGGAGGACATGTCTGACGCCTGTGGTGCCGCAGACACTCTCACCCCTAAGCTGGAGCATCGCAGGGGCAGAGGCCAGCACAGACACCCCTCAGTGTGTCCCCCTCTAACCATCACATGCGCCTCTGGGACACATCTGAGGAGTGCTGGCCCCCAGGATGGGTGTGAAGCCACGGGCTGTGCTCTGTCCTGCAATGAGCTGACGTGACTATGGCCACCCCAGGAGGGCCAGAGCAGCACTGTCAGGAGGCCAAATACCTCCTGCTCTGGGACAACTCAAATGCCAGAGTTATTTATTTTCTCCTGTACTGAAACAGGAAACCTCCAACATGCTGAAATCCTGGACCCCCGCCAGAGCCAGGGGCACCTCAACAGCGCAGTGGGAGCTGGATACGTCTGGAAAGCAAATGCGAGCCCTGGGCATACTGGTTTGTGCCTACTCGGCAGGAGATGCCCCTGTCCCACGGGTGGAGGGACAGAGGCCAATGGGGATCCCAAAAGGAGGGACCCCGCTCAGCAGAGCACTCTTCTCCACCACGGTGCCACCCATTGGCAATGACACTTTGGTGCCCGGTTCTCACTGGGGTGCTGAGACCTGACCCAGCCTATCCCACCACGGGCCACCAGCACTCCCAGCAGGACGCAGGACATCTCCGCAGTGCCAGGGTCAGAGACAGAAGCTCAGACCCACTGGTGTAAACTGGGAGAGCACTCCTGAAAGCAGCAGTATTTACCCCAGCAAGGCTCTGGCCCAGGGCTCCCGCAGCCACACACCACGCACGTCTCTCAGCCCCTTGCTCAGGAACACCCAGACCAAGCTGAACACTTCTCACATGCCCGGAGAGCAGCACACCCCAGCTCGGGGACTCACTGGCCACCAGCAACCCCAGCTGGCCCAGCATCACAAGCACTGCCTCACTGGGGGAAAAGCATATCCTGGGATACAGGGACGCAATCCACCCAGCCAGATTTGCTCCTCCATCCATCCTTGCTGTGCCCAGGAGGCGGTGAAACCTCCAGGAGAGCCCTGTTTCGGGCACAAGCCCCGGCGCCGGCACTTACCCTGTGGTGATGTCGTCATCCTCTGTCAGCGTTTTCCCCATCAGATCGCTGTCACTCATGTAGCCTGATTTCAGCTCCACGTCGTCGGTGTCCAGTGCTTCGACCAGCTCCAGGCGGGAGATGTGGCTCAGCTTACTGGGGCTGCGCATGGGCATGGTGTGCGAGTAGTGTGCCCGCTCGCCGTGCATGTACCAGCTGGGGGTACCCTCGGAGCGGCAGGTCCCTCCGACCGATGGCGCGTCTCCTGCCTGCAGGCGCGGGCTGGACTGCCCATAGCGCCAGGACAGCGGGGAGGAGCGGTTGGACAGGCTGGAGACGCTCCGGGGGTTGGCTTCATCGCTGTCGTAGCAGGTCATCTCCAGGGAGCTATGAGGACAGGGTGCAGAACAGGGTTAGGGCAGGGCAGGGTGGGCAGTGGAGGTCTGTGCCCTGTCTCACCCCCCCAGAACGGGGGCTGCAAGTTCTCAGAAAACAAAGCTGCCCCTTTTGAGGCAGCCAGGCAAGGCCAAAGGCTCCCAGGAGTGTGGGCGCAGGGACGCTGTCTGTCCTGGACCCCCTCTGTCTCAGATGATAGGGGATGGTCCCCTCCTGCCCTGCCTGGTGCCAGCACAGCATGCCACACTCCAGCACCCACTGGGACATCCACACCACCTGCACCCACCGGTGTCTGGTGGTTCCCGTTTCTCCCCAGGGACTGTGGGGGGTGATGGGGGGTCTGTGCCTCCCTACAGCCCCAACCACCCCACAGAGGCGATGCTCCCTGCGCAGCCACCTCAGTGCAGGGACTGGGGGTGCCACCAGGGCTGGCTGCAAACACACCATGGCAGAGGGATCCATACCTCTCTGGAGACTGGCCCCGGTCCCGACCTGAGCTGTGCTAAACCCCACTAATAGTGAGCCTTTAGTGGAAAGCCCAGACATGCTCCCCTTTGCCCAAGCTGCTCTCCCTTGGCCGCTTCCCCACCAGCATTTCAACACCTGCACCCCGATATTGCCCCAGATGACAGGATATGACAAAATGGGGTGGTGGCGCACACATGGCAGCGGGCTACGCCGGGAAGCTGGGGCTGGATGTCGAGGGGCAAACCGGGGACCAGGTCCCTGCATCAGCACCTCAGGCCAAACCCCTGCAGAGCGAACCTCCACGTCTGGGCAGGAGACGACAACCCAACACAGGGCTGCCCGGCCCCACAGGGCTGCCTGCAAGCATGCTGCTCTCCAGCCAGCCCAGAGCCTGTGAGCGCATCAGGAATGGGGAGTTGAGTTACTCCCGGCACCCTTTGGGGTGTACTTTGGGCAAATGGCATGTCGGGGAGTGATGCTGAGACTAAATTTAGACACCAAAAATGATTTCTTCTTGGAGCAGCTACTTGGGAACCCACAGCCCTCAACTTGGCTCCAAACGTTACTATCAGCAAGCTATTCCCTAGCTTGGATTAAACGTTCCTGCAGGAGCACCAAAAGCCAAACCTCGGCTGCAGTATTGAATTTAAAACAGGGAACTACATAAAAAACTAGGAAGTTTGTTAAAGCGGAACTAAAAGGGGCAGCTAAAACGGTTTAGGTTTTGTTGGCAGCACAAAGGCTATTTAAGGATGTTCTGCCGGCGGCTCGGAGCAGATGCAAACCACGTCTCCAAGCAGGACTAAAGCAAGCCCCCAAGGAAGCTCGTCCGACCCCGCAGCCGGGTGCAAAGGCTGCCAGAAGTACGCTGACGTCTTTCAGGAACAAAGTTGTGTCCTAGCGAGGAAACAGCAAAGGCTGAGCCCCCAGCCACTGGATGGAAGATCACAGCGAGGAGAACAAGAGAAGTTTGAAGAATAATTTGTGGAAGGAATAAAGAAAGAGTCTGAAGCGGTTACAGGGACACTGGCGATGCGGGGCACATCCAGAGGACCATGGATGACATCCGTATTGGACAGGCTTGTAGAAAGCTTTCCCGAGAGCAGAATTAGTGGGTACGTGTGTAATTACGACATACCGGGGAAGAGCTGACACAGCTTTGGTAAAGGAAAATCCGGCTCACAACCGCTTTGGAGCTCCTGGAGGGATGCAGGGAGCACACTGCCGAGGTTGCTGCAGGCTACCAGAAGGTGGTGGACGAGTGCCCTCACCAAAGGCAGATTAAGCTTCCAAATAAACTCAGCTGCCATGGGATAAGAGGGAAGATCCTCATGTATTTAGGAACCACTTATGGGACAGAACACAGGGGTAGCCATCCCTGGGCTATCAATAGTCAGTTTTCTCCGTGGCAGGGATCCGGCCGAGGCCTCCGCCACATGGTGTACTCATCAAGAGCAACTCATCAAGAAAAGGAAGTGAGAGTGAAGAGTCAAAACCCACCAGCAATGCTAATTTAATCACCCTTAATATCCTCGCCCTACTTCCCTAAGAGCGGGGCTGACGGAGGATTTGCAAAGGAGCTGAGCGCTGGGGCGAGAAGGCGGTGGGTGAAGTTTGACACAGATGAATGCAAAGCGAACGCAGAGCAAACACGAAGCGAATGTGAAGTGAACACAAAGCAGCCCTGACGGCGTGACCAGCACCAGGCTGCGAACCAGCTGCTGTGCTGAGCAAAGGGATGGCAGAGCTGTAATGGATAATTCCAAGAAATCACCAGCTCGGGGAATATCGCTGCGGCCCCGTGCAAATCCCACGGCCCCAGTGCTCTGCCAACCACCAGCTCGGAAAAGATCCAGAAAATGCAGCAAGGACAAGCAAGGTCTAGACGTGATTCTGGGTTAAGAAGGGCTAAATCAAGTGGGCTGCTTCACCCTGGACAAAGCTGACCGAGGAGTGACACAGGGAAGGTCTGTAATGATGAGCGGTGGGTGAAGGGGCGGAGGGGGGAGCTGCTGCTTTTTGCCCCTTCCAACATAAAAATAAGGATTGAGGGAGACCGCGAGGTGGCAACAAACACCAGGAGAAGGAGGTCCGGCGCATCCTCGGCTTTCCCGACTCGCTGACACCCAGCACAGCCTCTCTGGAAAGCCCAGGCTTCATAACACGGCTGCACCAGCGGGGTGGGAGCCGGGAGGGTACCCTGGGGAGATGCCCCCCTCTCCACCCACTGCTGCCCGGCTGGAGCTGCTGTGCAGACCCCAAGTACGTCCAGAGCAGAGCAGTAACCCTGCAGTGGTCTCAAGTGAGAGACCCAGGGGGCACAGGTAGTCCCAGGCATGTGTCAGAGAGACCTCTGAACACAGGGAGACACTGCTCTGGTTCACTACTCAGCTGTCACCCTGTCCCCAGCCCCGCCGTCCCTCCAGCCCCCGCTGCAACCCTGGGGTGCTGCCAGTCCCAGTCTGGGCAGGGTACTCTGCCTCTGCCCGTGGGCTGCCAGGCACTTGGTCAGCTCTCTATGAGGGTTTCTCCATCATTACCTCTACACAGAGTAGAGAAACCGAGTCACAGATCGGGATGGAGCCTGTGGTCCAAACCTGGACAGGCGCAGGGGATACCTTCACCTCTGGTTGTCCATACGGGGACACCCAGCCACTGGGAACAGATCTCATCCCCTGCTTGGGGTCTGGGAGCAACCAGTTGCGCTTTGCGCCACCACCACTCATCCCCGCTGTGCCAGAGCATGCGAGGCAGTGTCAGGCCCAGATCACTGCCAGGGACAGGGCTCTGCCACAGCCCCACGCACGACACCCCACAGATTTGGGGGCATCTCTCCAAGCCCCCATGCACAGGGTCCCCAGGCCATGGGGCACAGACAGCTCCCTCCCACCCACATGGCCCTCACTCGGAGCAGAGCTGCTTCCCGGCCGCCCTGACCTCCCTCACTGCCCCAGGAAGGACACGGGTTGTGGGGAATGGGGGATGGGGGTCCGGTGTCGGGGCCTCACCTGTGAGACACCTGAGAGCCCCTCAGGCTGGACATGGTCTCCTCCAGGTTCTGCCGAAGGTCCAGCACATTCTGCACTGTCCTCTTCCTCTGGGACTCAGGGTCTGTGGAGAGACAAGGAGGTGGCTTTAAAGGCATGAATGGCTCCTGCGCCTCTCTGCCCATGGCTGTGCCCCCCAGCCCCTTCCCACACCCCTCTGTCCACGGCTGTGCCCCCCAGATCTTGCTCTGCCCACTGGGAGGGGACAGGACAAGGGTGGCACCAGACTGGAGCGGCACCATCACGAAATGTCACTCCCAAGTGTGCAGCTGGGATGGGGATGTCTGGTCCAGAAAGGACAAGCCAGGGGGGACCAAGTTAGGCCACAGGACCCACACAGGTGACAGGAGGCTGGCTACAGTCAGTCGACCCCAAAGCACTGTGACCCTGCTCCATGGGGCCACGCAGGAGCAGCCTGGAAGAACATCCCCAAACCCACCCCTGCATCCCCCAGGCCCTGGGGGTGCTCCGGCCTGGGGACACGGGTGCTGCAGCAGCACCACTCAGCGCGCAGCCAGCGGGAGCCAAGGAGATGTCGGGGAGTGGAGCAAGCCAAGCCCCACTCCTGCCTCCTGCCCGGGGAGAGGCGGCTGCTTCTGCTGGGGGCTGGAGCAGCCGGTGGGACCGAGCCCCCCACGGGCACAGCCCAGGGCTGGAAACCCCCAAGTTCCAGCTGCCCTGGGGCTTCTCCGGGTGTGCACACCCACGGCACGGGCACGCACACACATATGCAGGTATGCACCCCCTAACCTGCACGTGTGCGCACATACGTACCGGTACCACAACCACTTGTGCACACACATGCGTATGCATGCATGCACATCCACACACACACCTGCAAACACACATGCACACCTGCACACACCTGCACACACCTGCACACACAAGTTTATGCACACACACCCCTAGAGACACTCACACACACATCCACACGCTCCCACACAGAGAGGAGGGGGGTCACTCCTGGCACAGCCCTGGCAGCGCTGCTGGGCTCGGGGCCATGGCTCCAGCCCCCGCGCCCCTGATCCGCCTGCGTGCAGCCCCGGCGGCTAACAGCCGTGCCACCTCGGCTTTGATCCCTGATTTCAAGCCTTTCAGCCGCAGCTTGCCATTGAACTGCAGTGACAGCGGGCGCCAGGGATGGTGGATGTGGCTCCTCCTAATGTAACGTGGCAACCAGAGCTTCGGGATTTGCAACAGCACCGTGTAAGCTGCAGCGATGCAGGGACTGGGGGAACACCACTGGCACACGCCCCAGCAGGATCCCCACAACACACAGCCATGCATCTGATGCACGAGTGGGGCTCATGTCCCATCATCCCCATCACACACCAACCATGCCACTGGACACACCGCAAGCAGCACCCATGAGTGACGCTGCCCATTCCCCGGGCTCTGCTCACTCTCCGACCCAGGCAGGAGCACCTCAAACCAGTGAAGCAGTTCAGATTTACGCGTGACCCTGGAAGGTGGTGATGCGCGGTAACAGCCCCAATGAGACAGGTTAAATCAAGCAAGTTAAAGCCAGTTGTAGATGAAGCTAAGCGGGCTGGTGAGCCCACAGGGCACCCAACACAGCCAGCACACGCCATCGTGTAAGGAAGACACCCGTCCCCGCATGTGTCCGACTGCCCTGGTCCAGCTTCCAGAAAAAGGCTTAACAGGAGGCACATCATGAAGTTGTTCTTAAATCTGCACTGTGGCCCATGCTGGAGCAGTTAATCAAAGGCATCGTGCCATCAAGGAGGGTCTGCCCCAGAGCCTCTGACCAGTGGTCCAGAGCTACAGCAGGATTGCAGGTGGGCCAGGGAGCGGGGATGAGGACAGGGATGTGCAGGCAGCAAGGGCAGAGGGATGGAGGGATGGAGCAGAGGGGCTGCACACACGGAGCCGGGGCACAGAGGAGGCTCGAGGGGCCATTGGTGCCGGAGGCCGGTGCCCTTCCTTCTCTGCAGCTGGGGACAAGGGGACTCTATGTCCCTCCGATGGGGCAGGCAGAAAGGGCCATGTTGGCAGATCATGGGGTACCTCAAAGCTGCCAGGTCCTGCCCTTGGGCTGCCTAGAAAAATGGATTTTCAGTCTTGAAATGGCAGGGCAGAAACCTGAGGCCAAGTCCACTGCTGCCACACGTGCAGTCTGTAGGGGAATGGGAGATTTTGGAGGGGAGGCACATCCAAACCTTAGGGAAGAGCAATAAAACACCCATCAGTGTCCCCAGGTGGGTCCATGCAGGGAAGGACTCGGCACCCTCAGCTCCTCCACACTGGCCATGTCTGGTGGGTGGCGTCCACCCTGAGCCCAGCTCCTGCGGCTGGAGGAGGCGGCACACGCACACCCCCGCAGCGCCGTGTCCCTGTGGGCTGGGGTGTGACAGAGCAGGATGGGATGGAAGAGCCACCATTGTCCCCTGGTGCCGTCAGCAGCTCCCATCCCTCTGCCAGCTCGGCAGCATGCTCCTCCCGGGCATGGATCCCTCCCAGAAACACCCCGGCTGCCTCCCCCACGGCCACCCGCAGCCATTCCCCCAGGCACGAAGCCAGCGCTTGGGCCTGGCACCGCCTCCTCCCCAGGCGCTGCTGCCAGCGGGGCTGCTACAGCCACCCCCATCCCGAGGAGGAGCAGGGCCAGGGAGAGCACTCGCTGTGACCCTAACCGCCCCAACAGAGGGGCTGGCACACGGGTGCCACCTCCCCCTGCACCCCCGCTGCAGCGAGGACCCCCAGGGCATCCAAGGTACGTCCAAGGGCTCAGGTGCCCAACAGAGGGCTGAGGGCGCTTCAGCCCCGGCGTTCCAGGGTGACGGCACTGACACCCATCCCCAGCTTCACCTGTGGCACCATCGGCTATCTGTGCCTGGCACAGTTTGCTCCCCCAGCCCCCAGTATGTGGGTGACAGCCCAGGTCACTCTAACCACTGGAGATGACCCAGGAAAAGCAGCAGCTCTCACCTGGGAAAGAGCCAAACTGGGACTCGAGGAGCTGCTTCCCACCTCTGGCACACGTCCCACTGGGCTCTATCACTGCCAGCGCCAAAGTGCCACCGCCTGTCCCCACTGTACTGGGCTGGGGCAGTGACACCGGGCCCCCCGCAGTCCGTTTTCCAGGTGCAGCAAGGGGCTGGCGGCTGTCTCGGGGCTGGCTGAGCCGCAGCGTGCCAGAGCCGAGCCGAAACCGGAGCCGCTGGGAGAGGCTGGAGTGTGGGAACGGCAGAAGCGCGCTGGATTCCTCCCCACATCGATTTAGCAAGCTTCCCGCAGCCAGATGTTTCCAGCTGCTGGAACGGGGAGCAGCAGGGACGGCTCAGCCTGTGCTGCAGCAGGGTCAGTCGGACACCCTGCCTCAGCCAGGCTCACTTCCCCGGCAGCAGCGGCTGGGACGTGTCCCCCGGTGTTCCTCGCTCTGCCAGGGCTGCAGGCTCAGGGACCGGCCATCCTCTCCACCCCGGCTCCAGGCTGCCTTGCAGCCCCGTTCGCAGCTCCCCACCGCTCTCGCAGGCTCTATCCTGCTGCCATGGAGGGAAGCGGGCGCTGGAGCAGAGGAGCTCAGTGCTCTCTTCAATGTCACCAAACACAATACGGCTCTGCTTTGCACACAGGGAAACTGAGGCAGGAAGTCCTAAGCCCATCCCTGACCACCCCATCTTCTGCAAGCGCTCTCCCGTACGGCCTCCGTCGCCTGCCTCTGGGTGAAACACCGGGCAGCGCTGCCTGCTACACAACGGTGGATGCCGGTAGAGCGACCTGGCGCTGTGGGTGCCCGGCTCAGGCGCTGCCTGTGGCCCCCATCTCCTGCCCTGCACAACCGAGGAAGCAGCAGGTACCATCGCCGAGAGAAGGAGCATCGGCAAGGTGGGATGCAGAGCTGGAGGTAGCCAAAGAGGAGGAAGAGAAGGAGGAGGAAGGAGAGAGCCATACTGCAAAGGGCTGGCTCAGGGCAAGGCACTGCGCGCTGCGGGTCTGACTGTGCCAGGCACCGCAGAGCCAGGGCCGGAGGAGACCGGGCAGCTCCCGGTTGTGCTCACATCCAGCCCTTCCCATCACGCCCAAGAGCGAGCAGTGGCAGCTCCTCTGCCTGCACGACGGGGCGCTGCCGACGTGGCCAAATACGTCAAGGAATGAGGAAATCATCAACTCCAAACGGCTCGTGACAGCTCATTTCAAAGGAGCATGTGGCCAACAGCTCCCGCTGGGGCCAGGCAGAGCTGCATCCATGGGACACGTGTGCCCCATGTGCCTTGGCACAAAAACCCGCCTGTGTGTGTGTGTGTGTGTGCCGCCCGAGCGCTCGTTTACATCATGCGTATGTTCATGTGTGGGCCACATGGCAGCAAAGCCCCTCTCCGCCTGCAGAAAGGTGCACGTGTGCATGTGCATGCCTGTGACCTTGCACGCGTGCCCACGTGTACGTGCGCAGGCACGAGGACGGCAGCAGCCGACACCAGCACGAGTGTGCTGGGCTTGCACGGATGCACCGTCTGCCCCTGTGTTCATACGCTCGGCATGAGCATGGCACTCACACGCACATTTTCTTGATCCCCATGACCCAACCGGTCTCATTTCAGAAGACCAGACTCAGAAAGGACTCCTGGTGACTCAGTAAAGATTTCAATGGCAAGCGGGAATTTGCTGTTAAAGGCCTCGTGGTGTTTCTGAGTCATTACGGTGGGCTCCTGGTACACAGTAGCTGCAATGCGTTTCCCAAGGCCGTGAAACATTTTTAACTGGTTGCTCAATTCCTTCCAGCACATTGAAAAATACGCTAATAAACTCTGCAATAAAAACCATTCTCCTGGGGCCGTGAGAGTCCTCCAGCCCAGCCGGGCTCCCCGGCTCCACAAACCCTCGCACAGATACGCTCTTCTCCCACCGTGCTGCCTCAGCCCGTGCTCCCAGCTGCGTTTATGAATGAATCGGCCCAGGCGTCGTTTTGCTGGTATTTTCCTTGCAAACCTTCCGCTCCGGCACCTAGAGCCTGCCGCAGGAGGGCTGCCAGCCCAAAGGGAGACCCGAGACCCCGAGCCCTGTGCAAACCTCACTGAGCCCTGCGGGTTTCCAGCTCGCACCCCGCAGCATGCGATTTGGTTACCGGCGTCTTGGCGCACTGACAGCAGAGTCTTTCCATATGGAGTAAAATGGCTTTATCTTGCATTTCTTACATCCAACTCTGATTCACACTCCCGGACGGCTGGGCAGGGGGGATGGTCACAACCTGCAATCCTTCTCCCTGTGGCTTATTAATTCTCTTCCTCCCCTCCAACAGCTACCAAACAGGCTAAATGAGCAGTGGAGATGGCTAACGGGGCTCTGTGGGGTGACTGCCAGTTCCGCAGTCTTTGCTTTCATCATCAGCCTCATTTTGTGGCCCAGCCCCATCCCTGCATGCTCCCCCAGGGATGTACCGGGACACCCCCCAAAACCACCCCTCTCTCTCAGGAGATACTACAGGGCACCCCGGTGGGGCAGAGCATGCATCCCCATTCAGTGCCCCAGGAGGGCATCTCACCCTTTCCTGCAAACTTGTTGCCCCACCCCATCAGAAGGCAGTAGGTTCGTTAGCACGCGCCGTAGTTTAATTGCTTTAATTGCCAGGGGCTTCTTGGTGTGAGCTGAGGGCTAACTGCCAGCCCCACATCTCCTGCAGCAGTGTCAGGAGTGTGTTCTGCTCCCCACGGGGCAGGGATGGGGTTGGGAGCCCTGTGCCATCCAGCACCCTGGTAATGCGGTACCTGTGTACCCGGACGGTTGACCGGTGCCTCTGAAACACCCTGGGCAGACCAATGGGGAGAAGCATGGCCACCATTGCCCGGGTGAAGGCAGCAGCCCCAGGCTGGCAGAGCCAGAGACACCGTTCCCCGGGGACATGGAGGCACAGCCTCCTGCCTACAGGGATGGGGGACATGCAGGGGATGCTGTAGATACCTGAGGATATGTCCCTGTCCCTGACTCCAGCCAGGGCAGGCGGGGCTCCCTGCTTGCTGCCGCCCCGCACGTAGCCCTGTGCAGGCGGCGGGGAGGAGACTGGATGCAGCCCAGCGCGTCCTGCGCTCGCCCTTGGCGGAGGGAGGAAAGGCCAAGCAGCAAAAGTTGGGGGAGGCAATAGGGTCACAGTGGGCAGTGCCAGCGGTGGTGGCCGTGCGCACCACACACGGTCAAAGCCTCCTGAGGAGCACCAGCCCTGCAGGGACACAGCGAGAGCAGAAGTGGTGGCAGAACCCCACTTTGGCACAGCCACCCCATGTCTCACACCTTGCTGGACCCTTCTGCAAAACAACGTGGCTCTGCAGGAGGCTCCAACGGTGGCTGCAGTGGTGAAGGAAGCCCCTTCCTCTGCCTGCACCCGCCGTCCCCATCACCGCAGCCGTCCCCCATCACCACAGCCGTCCCCATCACCGCAGCCGTCCCCCATCACCGCAGCCGTCCCCATCACCGCAGCCAGTGCAGGCTGGGACAGCCCCACTCTGTGCGTGGCGGCCATCAGCTCCCCGCTGACAGGCAAGAGCAGAAAATTAGCAGCAGCGCAGCGGTGACAGGCCGGGACTTCAGCCGAATCAGCACTTCTGTGGCGATCGCTGCTGCTAAGCCTTGCGAATCACTGCTTGTAACGAGGGCAGGGCTGAGAGACCTGGAGCCTGGACCCCGTCTGGCTCCAGTGAGCCAAGCTTTTAAAAGGGATTCAGACTTTCTCAGGCTAGAGCAGCCATAAATCTACTTAATTGGGTCTCTCCCATACACAAGTTTCCAAGTGAACCCGCTGGAGAGATCCAGACCGGGCCTCCAGCCCATTTGCCGCTTATTCTTTCAATGGATGCTGCGCTTGGCCCCAAACCACCCCACCTGTGCATCCAAATTACAGCTCCTTTTTCAGCAGCAAGAGCCTCTAGCTGCTCAACGCCCCGCGCATCCCACCTCCGCGCCACCCTCCGCTCCCCCACGCTGATGAGCCGGGAGAGCCCCAAATCCCTCACGTAGGGGCCGACCCCGCTCCTGCGCACAGCACTGCACACCCCTGCAAAACAGCTGCCCCCAAAGCTGCTCCTGCAAAGTGCCAGAGGAGCTGGGAGCATCCCAACGCCCCCGTCCCCAGCACCACGGGTCTCCAAAATAACCCAGAGGAAACGCCTGCGCAGTTTGGGAAGGAGGGGGATCGCAGATGGCGGGTGGATGGACCGGACCTGTGCACCAAGCGGTGCCCTGAGCCTCTGGAGACCGGCGCACACGGCAGCAGAAATGCACGGTGACACTAACTCCCGGTTAAGAGCCCCGTGGCCTCAGGCACATGGAGACACAGAGACACTAGTGGTCACCACACCTGGGGTCTGTCCTAAGCTGGGGCCCTTGCAGAGCGGGGTCAGGCCGGTCATGCAGCACTCCGTGCCTCAGTTTCCCCCACGAGTCTACTGTTTTTTCCCTGGGGTTAAATTTATTGGGGTGTGCCAGTGCCATCCTGGCCAGCAATGTGGCACAGCTGCGCCCAGCCCGGGGACTTCAGGCACCCCAAATGCTCCGCACGCGACACCTCTAATGCAGCCACCAGCAGATGTTCGAGGCGATGCTACAGACCCTGCGCAAAAAAAAAAAAAAAAGCCAGAAAGGGGGGAAAAAAACCCCCAACAATAAACCAACCCCATGGCAAGGCAGAAGGTGCAGACGGGCCCCGGCTCAGAGGCCCCCGAGCAGCCGGCGGCAGCGGGTTCACGCTCCCCACGCGTCACCAGGCGCG
The DNA here is from genome assembly GCA_008711295.1 of Anarhynchus alexandrinus. Taxonomy (NCBI): domain Eukaryota; kingdom Metazoa; phylum Chordata; class Aves; order Charadriiformes; family Charadriidae; genus Anarhynchus; species Anarhynchus alexandrinus. The sequence goes on from VUYV01000265.1 coordinate 460,292, forward strand.
GGTCGGACATTGTGGAAATTCAAAATTCCAGATGGCTCTTTTTGGGTGGGTTTTTTTTTTTTTTTCCTTGCCTCATTTCCAAGGCAACAAGACTCGCTGTCATCTGCTAGTTGCCATAGAGATTTCACCTGATTCTGCTTCAGCGGAAGAGAAAGCCGGGCGAGCTCACTGCTGCCGAGGAGCCACGAGCCGCGACCGCCTTCAAACTTACTGGGAAAAGCAGAGATAAATGGGGCTTTATAAGACGGAGGCAATGGGCTGATTCAGAGGATCAAAGGAAGGAACTGTGGGTTTCTATAGCACAAATCAGCCCTTCACTTAACTGCTTCGATGCCCTCCAGATGTGCCCTACATCTGGGTACGTCGCCAGCCCCCGCTCCAGGCTTTGCCTGGTGGAGGAGGGAGACGTGGGCGCAGGGGGGATCCCGCACCCACTTCTGACTGCATCTCCAGGACCAAGCTGGGTTCCCTGCAGGGATCCCACAGCGTGATGGAGGGCACAGGGCTGATGGCCAGGCACAGCCACCTCCTTCCTCCCATGGCTACCCTCCCTCGCTGTGCACAACCCTTCTCCAAAGCCCCCATGGCCCAGAGGGCGAGCAGGCCAAGGGGAGGATGGGGTGAATGCAGAAGCAGCCAGGGATGAGGGAGACCCTTGGGCAAGGGTGGAGATGCCCGTGGGCTGTGCTCAGCACGGCTCCGCTGCCAGGAACGTGGAGGTTAAAAGCCACACACCCCCAGGGGAGCCACATGCAGCCAGCCACAGAAAGCATTTGTTCCACATCGGGCACTGGCACCATCTCAACAGCCCCGTTACTGCTCAGGATCCTCCATGTAGATGGTGTGGATGTGTCCATAAGCCAGGCCCGGCCACAGCACGTGGTTTGCAGTCTTTGCCCTCAGACCTGCACTCACCTCCAGGTCCCACAGCAGCTTCACAACTACCTGTCCCCCTCCCTGGCACAACTGGGCTGCCCAGGACCGGGCACATTGCCGGCACACCACCCTGCATCATTGCACCTCCAGCCACATGCACCCGTTCCCTTCCTTCTCCAGTTGGTCTGGAAATAAAAACCCAGGTGAAAATCCAGTGCTGCAGGATTCACAGGCCTTCCCATGAGCAGGGCAGCCACCCAAACTCAGGTATGGAGAGACACAACTCAAGAGCTCCCCAAACTGTGACAGCAGCCCTTGGACTCGCAGTCAGATGCCCCAAATCAGCAGATCTGATGACTCAAGGGAGCCAGCCTGCCGTGCCTGGGGTTCCCTTTGGCTGAGGACATCGAGCCCCTTGGGCCCAGGAGAAGATCCCGGACGCTGGCAGGATGCTCACAGGGGGCTGTCACCCCTGGGTACAACAGACTCATCCCCATGCTCATCACTCCTCACTGCTCTCTGCTGGGCACCCAGGCCCGGCTGAAAGGGCATTTATCAGACCCTGGAGCCCGTCCCCTGCTCAGCCCATGTCCCCGTACCAGGGCTGGCGGGGAAGGGCCCGGCCGGGCAGCTCTTGGCTCGAGTTGGCTCCGTTTTGCAGGGAGAACAGTCATTAGCGGAGCCAAACTCCCCATTCCCAGCCAGAATACGGCCATGCTTGGAGAAGCTTTATATTCACAGAGACAAACAACTCACATTTGCTTTTTAACTGTTGGAATTGCACCCACTGGGACGGAGCGAACAGGGAGCCTTTTGTCCCCCTCGCCTTGTGACTGCGAGCTTTGTGCAGAGCAATGCGTTGCAAACACAATTCTCCCCGGCCTCAGCTGGGCTCTGGTAGACACTTGGTCTGTCTGTCCATCACCAGATCAGCCAAAGAGCCCTCATGCGTCTCCAGCAAGAATGCAAAATGTCCTCCCTGGCTCCCCCGCCAGCCGCAGCCTGCAGAGCTGCTCTGTGCTGAGCTGCTTATCAGAGCCACCAAGATGGACCCAAAACGCAGCCAGTGCTGGAGGAAGGCAGCAGCTCTTCGCCTCGCTGAGTAACAGGGCTGGGAAAGCGAAGTTGCAGGGGGCTACGGGCGGCAGAGCTGCTCACTCAGGTTACAGCTCGCCTGGGAGCGAGGGAGAGCAGATCCAAGCATGGAAAATCTCAGCACAGCATGGGCACAAAGACCAGGTCACCGTGAACCTCCAGGGAAGGTGCCAAGTCACCTCCCAGACAGGGGGTCTCTGGAGACCTCCAGCCCATTGCCGAGCTCCCAAATATCGGAGCTGGCAAGGCAAGCTGTCACAAGCACTGGTGCTGCTCAGAGTTGCCACCCTAGAGAGGTGCAAGGGACAGCCCACCCGGAGCAGGATGTGTCCTTGAGGCACTGGCTGAACCCTCACCCTGGCCCACCTGGGCTGCCCAGGGATGAGGTCCAGAAGAACAAGACCCCTGTGGTGCTGCTGTCCTCCAAACCCTCAGCCTCAGGAAGGGGCTCAGTGCTTGTGAGCTCACCCTGGGCTCTCTGCAAAGCCCGGGGGATGCCAGCCCATGAGTGCCCAGCTGCGGGCAGGACCAGACCCCAGGGAAGGTCATCAGCTGTTGCACAAGGTGGTCCCCCAAAAGCACCTCGAGAGATGAGCCAGGGCAGGAGGCAACGCACCCCAGGCTCCCCCAGCCCCGGGGGGCAAACCCAGCTTAAACGAGTTCCAGGCTCGTTAGTGGCTCTATTGTTGCCACCTCCCGCGGGAGGAGGGAGATAACTGAGGCTATTTTTTCTTCCATCTGGGGAATCATTTCCCTCCAACATATACTGCCACGATGCTAATTTTTAAGGCTGATGATTAATTGATGTCAGGCTCATTACGGGGCCAACAGATCCCTCTTCCCCAGAAGCCCCAAGGACAGGGGGGGACATGTTTTGACAGATGTCGTTCGAGCCGCATGTGAGTGACGTCCTAACAACAGAGGAAAATAGGAGCCATTACCATGGAAAGTCCTGGAAATAGGAAGGGAAGTGCCTGCACACGACCCCAGCGCCCTTCCCCGCACACCCTCTAATCAGCCCTTCACGCTCTGCCCTGACGGTTACCAGGGTTTTGCTCCCGGAGATAAACGGCCATTGTGTGAGCACGGGGGTAATTGAATCTCCTGCCTGCGGCGCGGGCAGTGGGGAGGGCTCAGCCTTTCTTCTCCCCCCGCCCCAGCCTCGCAGGAGGGCCAGGTGCCAAAATTCACTCTGGCACCGGGCGCAGCAGCCTGCAGAGAGCCGGAAACAAGTCCACTGCACATACGATCACCGGGATCCCGCAAGGCTTAGGGTCTCCCTCCACCTGCGTCCCCTGGCAGTGGGGCGGGCGAGCATTGCCGGCTGGTGGGGTGCCCGGGGGTGCTGGTCCTACCAGGCACCAGGGCAAGACTCACCCCTGTGGAATTGTAGTAGCATCTCCAACAGCAACCCAGGCGGGGCTGAGGACTGACGTCCACATTGCACGTTTTGGGGTCCCTTTGGTCCACCCCATCAGTGGCACGCTGCCCAAGTGATGTTCATTCTGCAGCAAACCTGGTATGCTCTCCCAAAGACGAACTGGCCCACCGCGAGCAGCAGGAGGTTTGCTGGAAGAGGACACTCTGGCTCTGACAGCGATGCACCGAAATCCTGTGTTCGTCCCCCTGACCCTCCATGCAGCCAACAGGAACCAGCAGCTCCGGGGTCCCTGCCCAGAGGTGGGATAAGGCATCCCGGTAACTCAGTGAAGAGCCTGGGCTGACCCAAATTAGTGCAGGTGAACCCCACTCTCCTGCCCACTGCCTGCTCCCCCAGGGCCATCCCCCGCTGCCATAAGGGAGGGCAGAGCATCGCACCCCTGCCTCACCCAGCAGCACACTGCCCACCCCACAAACGCTGCCATTATCTCTGCCGGCACCATTATCTCCTCCTCCAGACCTGCCCCGGGAAGATGCCTTCCCCTCACCTGAGCCCCCTGCACCCTGCTCCTCCTGCAGCCCCACAGCCAACACTGCGGCTGCAATAACACCCAGGCGTTGATCCTGCCACCTCGCAGCACTGCCCCTGCATCCCCTTGCCGGGGAGATGCTGGTCTCCGCCAGGGAGGTCAGCAGCACCGGTCTCCCACCATCCACCCTCAGCACCACCAAATCCTCCACCAGCTCCAGAGTCCGCGCTGCTGATCTGCCGGCGCTATTATTACGAACTTGTTTTAATTGCTGCGCAGTGCCTCAAGCACCCTTCACAGGGAGAGGGATGCATATGAATAAATTGTCTATTCTTAGCCCTGACGGTTCCCTGCTGGGAGCGCAGGGGCGAGGGCGCTGTGCAATCGGCGGCAGGACCCACGCTGTCCTCCGGCTGCTTCCCAACCTCTTGCAGTGCCCTTGGTGGGTCCTCACCACTGGGAAAAGGTTTTCTTGAGCAGCAGTTGTGTCTTTCCCACCAAAGATGATCTGCAGAGAAGGAAGATCCTGTCTCTTTTAGGGAACCTGGGTGTGCCACAGGAGGGAAGGGGATGCTTGGGAGCAGAAAGCTCTGTGCCACTGCATTGGGAGCCACCACTCGGTCCCTGCTCTCCTCCCCAGGACCCCAAAGCCTACAGCACCCCTGCCCAGACACCCCAATGGGGCTGAGGAACAGCATGGAGGAAGAGTGTTCTTCACCTCAAATCCATCACCTGTGTTACGGTGAGGGGAGGGACTCTGACACGCTTTAGGACTCAATGCAAAGAACTTCTGTTCCACCACACGAGTCCAAATTTTACTGTGGGCTTGGCAGTGCCAGGGACAGGCAGGGCAGAAAACACTGAAGGCACCAGCACTGACAGGAAAGATTTCAGTGGAACATCCCTGCTATCTACTGCGTGTCAGCTCCTGCCACTGCCCTCGCCACGCACCCACCAAGAGCAAGGGCTGAGTGACATGTGGTGACAGTGGCCACGAGCCCCTAGGTACATTGGCTCCCTTCGATATTAAACAGGAGAGTGGTGGCTCATCACTGGGGGGGTTTGAAGGCAAGTCCCCATCCCCCGCGTACTGCAGGAACCATTTAAGCAATCTGAGAGCACGTCGAGTCCCAGTTTGGACAGTTTGGGATCCTCCCTGCCGAGATGGAGACAATGCTGTTCCCCGCGCCACCAAAGCGCCAAGCTCCCGCAGGCAGCACCCCCCTGGGGATGTGACCCTCCAAGGATGGCGCGGTGGGGTCTCCAGCAGCACTGCACCGGGAGTTATCCCCTGTAAGACGTTCCACCTCCGCACAACGGCTGCCTGCACTGGACAAGCCCGCTCCACCGTGGGAAGCAGCACTGCAATGTGCTTTGAGCTCTTCTCCCCAAATTTGCTCCGGGGGCCTGTCCAAGCACTGATGATGCACAGCCCAGAGCCGCGACCGCTGCAGGAAAAACTGAGCCAATACTACAGCTTGGGGGAAAGCATCAGCCAAAAGTCACTCAAACAAGGAAGCGATTTGTCTTCTTCTGGCTGCGCTTCCTCCTGACAAAGGAGTGCGGAGCAGGGAAGTCAGTTGTGATCACGTGCGGCGTACTGACCGAGCGACCACCGAATCGGCGACTGGGAGCGCTCACACCAGGAGCCTGACAGATAAAACAGAACAGGGGAAAACGAATGAAAAAAGAAACGCCATGTGACCCCTCGCTCGATCCAAGCCAGGCAACGCATCCAACAGTTCTGAATATGAAATACACACAATGAGCTCCAGCGAGTAATTAATCCCTTCAGGAACACTGTAAGTGATTGCAGACAGTTTACCAAGAAAAAAAAAAATTGGAAAGTCATTGAAAAAATTACCATAAAATGTTTCTTTTTCTGCTCCAGTATGAAATACAATGAGATCTGCTAGAAGATCTCTCTGCTCTGCAAAATTTAAAGGCGATGGATTTAAGCTGGTTTTTTTAACAGCACTCAATCTACCTGCCAAGCAGACAGCTGTGAGAAACCAGCCCGACCCAAGTGAGAGCAGAAAGAGGAGCGCATCTCCAACGTGGGTGCGCAGCTCTTGCCTCAGCATTGGTGGGACACGGCGGGGGAAGACTTCTGCAGGGGACAAAGCACGGCACAGAAAGGTGTCCACAGTATCTCACAGCTAAATCGCAGATTCAAATTCTCCAGATGACTATTGCAGGTCAGAAGTACAGGAGGTGCCGGCAGCAGCACCAGGCATAAGCCCAGCTTACGGAGCAGGATGAGTCCTCCTGGTGATGAGATTTTGGGCTCCCTAGTGATGCTCGGCTGTGCAAGTCAGCCCCCTCGCCTGCCTCCACCTCCCCTCTCCATCCCTGTGCTCCCTCTTGCCTCCTTCACCTTCTTCAGCGTTAAGCAGCTTGTGGTCCAGCTGGAGGGCAAAGAGCCAGAGGGCTCCAATTTGGGCCAAATTCTGGCCCGTTGCACCCAAAGCCCCGCCTCTGCTCGGTGCTGTGCCCCAGGCTGCCATGCACCCACCTCCCCAGCCCTGCACAAGCAGGCAAGGAGCCACCCCTGTCCACATGTGCCCTTGTGCAAAGCCACCGCATACAGGTGACCAACCCTGCTGTCCCCCACGGACAGACAACCACCTAGAGACATGGTGGCATCTGCAGGGTGGTCTGTCCCCCCAGCCAGCCTCAGCCCCCCGCCGCCGGGGAGCGCTGACTCCCGTCACGGCAACGGAGGGATTAAAGGGCACAGCAGTTGCCTTTTACTTCCGTATCTCCATGGCATTTTTCAACCAACAGCTTATACTTGTAAAACGGGGGTTTATTAAAAAAAGCATTAGGAAATGTATTTTCTCCTGTCAATAAAGTGACTTAAAATTAGTTGGAATTTTAAAATTAAAAACACACCCTGAACTTTCAGTTCCACTTGAAATCACTCTGGCTTTGAAAACAGACTTGTTCCCCATGTCCTCTCCTGGGTTTTCCCCCTTTCTCCTGTTCTCTCCTCACCATGTTTTTGTTTAAAAATTCATCAGGCCAGGGAAAAATTCCGGGGCAGGAAAAGAGGGAAGAAAAAAAAAAAAAAGCGGAAGAAACTGTGGCTTTTGCAAACCCATCTCCACGCAGGGGAGAAGCAGAGCTCCAGACTTGCCTTCCTCCTCTTGGAAAGCGAGAGGCACGCAGAAGGACGAGGGAATATCATATATTAACCAACCTCCTGCACACCCCCAGCGGCAAATATGGCCTTGCTGACCCTCCGGAGCCCTGCAATCCTCCCTGGGCTAATGTGGCTCCCCCAGCCAGCCTCAACTGGGGAAAATGGGATGGATAAACCAGAAAAACCACCATGCTTGTTGGTGTGGGATGCAGCCTCCTGTGGCACTGACCATAAACCCTGGCTGCTGCTCCCAGCTGAGCTCGCAGAGTCCTGAACAGCTCGTAACAGGGTTCTCGCTCCAGTGAGCCAAGTGCCAGAGCGTGTCCAGCCATGGTACGGCTCTGAGCTGGCTGCTGGTTGATGCACGTCCTACGCGCATCACTGATTTGGGGAAGGATTGACATGTACCCAGTCACCATTACTCAGCGGAAGGTCACTCCCTACACCGGTACACCATGCCCAGCGGCTGCAGATGCCGAATGCAGGGTGCTGCCGAAGGGGCAAAGACATCTTGTGCCCCTGAGCATCCCCGCAGTTTCAGGGGTCACTCCCACCCCAGGCTGATCCCACTCCGCAGTGCCAGAGCTTCCCCACTACAGTGTGCATTTTAAGGACAGCTGCTGCACTCTCTGCACAGGACGCATGTAACGTCTGCTTACGAGCGAGAACGCTCCGCAAGGGGATGAAAAGCTATATGGAAATGGAAGATCATTACCATGATCTCCTTGGAAACATCCCATCAGAGCAAGTTTTTCTTCCTCCTTCTTCTCTCCCCCCATGTGCACGAGTTCTGGCACCCTGTGCGTCGCTTGGCGTTGCCTCAGCACTGTGGGTCCAAAATGCAGGCGTCTGATTTCTAAAGCCATTGTCTAGGATGTGCTATTGAGCTGCAAAACATGGATGGTTTGGGATGGAAAACAGGCATCTCTTGCAATACAAAAAGAAGCTGGCAACCCAGATTTGATTTGTCTTTGAAGCTATAGAGAATCTCACCAAACAAAATTTGCTTTATTCCCACAAAGGGAACGAGAATCTTAGCAACAAAACAAATCAGCACCTCTGCCCCCTGAACGCAGCGATGAGCAAACCGAGAGCAGAGCAAAGGAAGCACAGCTTCGCCCCGCTGGTCACTGCTGCGGCGTGGAGCGGCTGGTTTTGGAAAGCAGCACGGCAGCATTGTACGCGTTAACACACTCCACTTGGGAATGTGAGGCTGGAAAAGCTGCTTTGCAAATTTACTTTTGAATCAGAGCTCTGGGTTTCTCTCCGCCTCGCGTGCCGTTACATTTTGCGAGGGCTCATGCAGCCTGTTCAAGGCAGGGAGATTTTCAGGAACCCCAAGAGTTTCCCCAGTTCTAGCACAATGACTATTTGCCAAGGAAATCACCCCAGAAAATTTATTACTTGCTATTCGCTTTCAAAAGTAAGCAGGGCTGGGAAGCACACAGCAGTGCAAACAGCAGCTGAGCTGAGATTTAATCCTGCCCCCAGGTTACTGTACTTTCCCCGCGACTAATAAGCTATCTGATGGGAGGCGACCTCCCACCACAAGCAACGCTGCCACGCAAATTCTGCTTGCAGAGGGTTTTCGCAGCAGCTTTAAGATCCCAACCTCCAGGCCCTGCTACGCACAGCCCCAAAAGCATCTCGCAGGCTCCAGGAAGAGATTCCCTCGCTCATCCCCCATGCTGCTTTATGAGCGGGGCCGTTCCCCTCCCCTTGCAGGAACCGGCCACATGTTCTCCATCTGGGAGCAGATGCCCATGAGCCAATAAGCTCAACTTGGAAAACTAACTGAAAATAGCACAAAATTTCTGAGTGCTCTACAGACCGCGGCCGGATGATGGATATTAGTGCTCCAGCAGCACCGGGACACCGTTTGGCACAGTGCAGCAAAAGCACAGCTAAAAGGGTTCAGGGAAATGAAAATGAGATGGCTGAAGGTGCTGATGCCTGAGCATCTGCCCTCTTGCAGAAGTTCTAGCCTGTAAGGAAGGAGGGTCTCGGTCTGCTGGTAAATCAGTCCCCAAACTACTCCTGTGCTCAGCTTGGAGTATTGAAGAAGAACACCAGCTCTGTTTCTCCTGCACCCCTGAAACTGCTGGGGGACATTCTGGTCTCCAAGGTAAAACCGCGCAGTGGCAGGGCTGCTGTAGCTCTGTCAGGCTGTAACGGCTCCCTTGCGGCTGTGCTGTCTGGGCACGGCGGTGCGACGGGCTGTGCCTCCTGTGCTCCAACACAGGTTAAGTCACGGGGAGAAAGGCTGAGACACCACATAGGGCAGGAACCCTCGGTGCCCCATCACAGCTGTGCCTGCGGCACTGCCGGCGCAGGACCAAGGAGCAGGAGGTCTGCGGTTTGTTCTGGATCCTGCTGTTCCCTGCAGGGTCAGGATGCAGCCAGCTTTTGGGTGCATTTAACCACTTGACAGTAGGAGACAGGAGGTCCAGACAGTGATACATCCAGCCTCAAATCAACCCAGGGTGAGCCATCAAAATAGAATTTGCTGAAAGACAACATGATGATGATCTGTGAGCCCCCAGCTACGTACAGCCTGAGGCAAAAAAGACTCAGGTCTGCGGCTGGGAGTCAGGCAAATGCTGGTGTTTCCCCTTGGCCAGCGATCACACAACACGTTCTCCAGGCTGAGCAGGATTTTAACCCCACGCGAAGTCTACGTGCATGTTATTTGGGAGAGAAACCACCACTACCAGGAGCCAATGGGTCCCTTGCACACTGGCAACTCTGCTCTCAGAACCCCTTGCCCTTACCCATAGAATCACAGAATGGTTTGGGTTGGAAGGCACCTTTAAAGGACATCTAGTCCAACCCCCTACCATAAGCAGGGACATCTCCAACTAGACCAGGTTCCTCGGAGCCCTGTCCAACCTGACCTTGAATGGAGCATCTAACACCTCTCTGGACAACCTGGGCCAGGGCTTCACCACCCTCAGCATAAAAAAATTTCTTCCTTCTATCTCGTCTGAATCTACCCTCTTTTCGTTTAAAACCGTTACCCTTGTCCTATCACAATAGGCCCAAGGTGCAACACATGCCTGTCCAAGGTGACTCCAATTCCCTGAAAAGGTTTTCGTTACATTTGCAAATGAACCCGCGGTCTATGGGATACAGGGGAATGCAGGGCAGACATCCTCCACTGCACCCGGTGGCTGGAGCAGCACCGGAGAAAAGCCCATGCGCTGTCCCCATTGATTCCCCACCGCTGCTTGATGCCAGCAGCCTTGCCCTGACCTGACCCAGGCAACATGCCAAGCACCAACTCAAATTCACTCCCAACCTTTCGGTCCGCAGTCACATCAAGCCCAGTGAAGCCCAGCTGTGGGATGAGGCTGACTCTTTGGGAATGGGCACACGCCTCTCTGGGCTCACAGCAGCGATGTTTTTGGGACACAGTGTCCCTGCTGGGATGGGGAGGAAGCTGAACTTCATTATTTCCCTTGCTTTTGCTCCACAAAACTCCAACTAGGAGTTTAGAGCTGCCTCCTCATCACTCCCTCGGTGCAGTAAAAGTCAGGAGGCTGAAGGTAAGGTGGCTGCAAAAGGCCACGGCTTGGTGGCTCTACATCCTGTGCTCGTGGTGGCCACAGCGCCCGTGGCCCTGCGTCAGTCCTGCCCTGGCAGAGCCAGACTGTCCCAGGTCCCAGCCACAATCTGCCAAACACCTTTCCTCCTGGTTTTAACATAGAGGGGGGGACTCAGTTGTCCCCACTCCTGCAAAGCAGCACTCCCACCTTGGAGCCTGCCAAAACGCCCCTGCCTTGCCTGGCTCCACTGCTCTCGGGCTTGTTCATGATGCTGTATTCATCCCAGCAAAGCCTTCTCCAGCTTCTGAGCCACCGAGGATGGGAAATGCTTCGGGATGTGGGAGCGGGCGCCTGCGAGGCTCACAGCATGTTCCCTGCGGCACCACACCAGGAACCGGCTGGGGAGGGACACGCTTGCCCCACTGAATGGCCTGCAGCATATCTTCTGCCAGCCGTGGCTCACCTCGGGGAGCTCCCGCGCCACAGCAATCGATGTGAATTAACCACTATCTATTCTTCCACTTGTTTGCATCAGCTTGGAAATATAATGCCAAGTCAGAGATAAAGCGAACTGGGAACACCCCGACAGCATCTAACGCTTCCAGCCCGAGGGGTTCGTTAAAGAGATGAGTTTCAACATCACAGGTCCCAGCCCGAATAGCAGGTTCCTTTGCCTTGCTCCCCAAGCACATCTCTCCCTGCAGCACCCACATCTCCCCACACACCGGACTACAAAAGGAAAGGGCTGCTCTCCACGTTTTACCGAGCTTTACGGAGCCCAAACTGTGCCCACATGTGAAGGAGTCCTCACCATGATCCCTGCAAAAGGCTGAAGGTGTCACACCGAGGACAGGGCCGCGCAGCTGTGCCACAACAAACCACCTGACTCCCCAGGCTAGAAAAAACACTGGGGTAAACTCCTTTGCGTGTCAATCCGGGCTGGCACAGGACCAAGACGTACCCTACACCGACATGCGGGAAGCCTGAAACGACGATGCTGCGCATGGGCAACGAACGTGTGATTTTGAGAAGTGTCTCATCAGTGAGTTATTCTCAGCCCACGGCTATGCTGAAAGCTCACACAGCTATAAATAGCCGGCGACAGAACTGTACCTGAGTCGCAGCTTCGAACCTGCTTCACGGCTGCTCACCGAATCGGGAGAGCCAGGCTGATCAGCACAGGGGCTGGGGCAGTGCCGGCATTGGGAACATTTCAGTCCCACTGAAAAAGGACAGAGGCGTAAGCTTCACAAAAGCTCAGCTTTAGCCAGTCTGGGCTCCCAGTAGTGCCAGTAAGGACTGGGTTTGGCCAAGATTGTGCACTTCATAAGAGCACTATTGAAGAAGCTTGTCTGGTTGCAGGGTCTCGTTGACAGCTTTGTCACACCTCGTGACAAAACGTGCAGAGGTGGGATATGGAGCAACCGCAGATCCCAGCCACGCAGGCTGGCGCCCAGCAGGGCTGGCACTAGAAGTAAAAGCGGTTCAGCCTTTCCCCAGTGCTAAAGCCGTGGTGCTGCCCCTCTGCCATGCTGCAGTTGTGACATTTCCCCCTCCAGCTCACACACCACAGGCTTCAGCACCCACAGCACAGCTCTTCCCATCTTCCTGGGTCGCATGAGAACAACCACAACCTCCGGCAGTTTCACCGAGCTGCAGAGGACCTCAGCCACGAGCCATCCTTCCAGCTCACCGAGCAGGAGAGGTTCCCATCCCACAGCCAAACCCAGCCAACCGGCTGGTGAGCCAACGGAGCTGGCATGGAGCCCAGCCCTCCCGCCGCGTCACCTGCGGCTGGGAGTCAGGCTCGCAACCTGTCGAGGGAACCGTGGCTTCGTGAGCGCAGCAGAAAACCTTCAATTCCAGTTCGCGAATGAAAGTCACCTCCTGGGTCCCCTTTAGAAGGTCCCTCCTGGCCAGCTCACCATCCCCTCCTTACAGAGCAGCCCTGCCTTTACACCTTCTGAAACTAATTCCTGGATTTGCCACAAATTCCTTCCGTAATTTCAGGGAGATGCTTCAGGCCAGACCCTTGCAGGTACGTTGGCCAGGGGAGGGCTGCAAAGCGCTCACCTCTTGCTGAGCAGGAGGGCTCTAGGACAGAGATAACAAGGTTGACACAAAACCGAAGAGGGATGTGGAGCAAGCATCACCAGTGCCTACACCAGGCAGTTGTGGAAAACCCTGTTCTCCCTACAGCACATGTCTATGAAGGTGAAGGCACGTGTCCCTGCTGTAGGACATGCCTGAGTTTCTCTGGGCAGCGCAGGGGGACATGCCTGCCTGTGGTCTGCCCAGGCAGCACCTCCAGGGAGCTCACACGCCACGCTGGCCCCTGTGCCAGGGCCACGAGGCTCTCGAGCCACCTGCCTGCTGCAAGGCTGCTCCCAGGAGCGAGGAAAACATCCTGCCCGGCCACGCTGCGCTTGTACTAAGCTCCCTGACGTGGATTCCAGCAGCTCCTTCCAGTGGGAGATGAATCTCAGCCCTTCTCCTGAATTAATAAAAAATACATTACTGCCTCAATTGGACAAGACAAATAACAGCGTAAGGAATGAAAGAAACCTTGAGTGAAACAAAACGTGGAAGAAATGGATTAGAGGAAAGGCGAGGAGATCAGCGGGCGTACTGGGCACTGCTCTTCAGTGTCACACCCGCCTTGACACAGGCACATCTCCATTCGCACAGCTTCTAATCTCAGCCCTGCAATGCAGCATCCCCTGCCTTCCCAGCTCCCCTCCGCACTCGGCTCCCCGGCTCCGAGCTGCAATGCAGCAGCGTGGGAAAACCCCTCTCCCCCTTCGCCCTGCACCCCTCCACCCCACCGCGAGGCAGTGCCGAGCCTCCCGCCTCGCACGTACTCTGCCTTCCCGAGCTCACCGCTTCCCAGCCGGAGAACCGGCAACCCCTCCCCTGGCTCTCCCGGGAGAGCTGCTTCACGCGCCCGGAGGAGGACATGACTTTGCAGGGTAGGGAATACAGCAGAACCGTATCTAATCTTCCACACTCTGCATCCCCACAGCTCTGTACAAGACACCCTCAGGCACGAAGCCCTGAAAGGCAGAGGACTAAGCTACCCGAAAGGACAGAGCCATCCCCACTCCACCCAGCGAGTGGATCCAGACTCAGCAGCTTCACTGCTGGGCTCTACCTGTCACCGGTAGATATCTGCCACCGGTACCAGAAACACTGCACACACAGAGCCCTGGGACATTGCTGCCACCGCACACACAGGGCACCACATGCCACATGCGTGCTGGTACAAAGGATGCTCTGGACTGGACAAGTGACCAATTTGGAGGATGTGTCAGCAGGTCTGCCCGACGCCGCAGAGCCAAGCAAGCGGCGTGGGCTGACCCTGAGACCACAGCCCAACAGCCCAACAGAAAACCACCTGGTCTGCCCCAGGCAGGACTGCAGCTCAGCCAGGCAAGCCGGGAGGCACACGCTGGCCACAGCAGACGGGCTGGCACTAGAGGTTGGCGTCACTCACAGGTTACACACCTCAGAGGGTGCACGCTCTGGCTCCGCGCTGAGCTGGAACGAATGCTCACCCCGTGCAGCAGGCACAAGCATCAGCCAAGTGCTGTCCTCGGATGCTCAAGTGAGAGTGGGCAGCGAGGACTGCGGGCAGGGGGGACCAGGGAAATTGTTGTCTGGCACCATGAGAAGCTGTATAGGAAGGCAACAAGCGAGTAACCCAAATGGACATAACAGGGCGATGGCAGAGGGTACATGTGCCACAGCATGAGAAGCCAAAGACACAAAGCTTGGGACAGGGGGCACCAGGAGGGGACTCTCCAGAAGGACTAAGAGCTGCCACCAATTCTCTGAGTGCCACCCAAGCTGGAAGGACATCGCTCAGGAAGCCCCTGGACTGGGCAGGACCCATGGGTGTGCTTCTGCAAGAGCAAACCACCCCAGGTTTGCTCAGCAGTTGCTCTCAGGGGACAGCAAGGTCTTGAGGGGGCATTGCCCAAGCCCCACTGGGGTCACATCCCACCAGGAGATCCCAAATAGCATCTCCAGAATTGCATACAATTTTGCATTTATTTGCATATTTTCTCAGTGGACAAACATTGGATTTGAGGGCAAGATACAGGCAGTCACTGGGAAAGCCCCATTTGAACAGCAATTTTCAGGCTCTTGGGGGGAGGAATTTGTTTCAGCAATGCATCCTCAAATATTTTTGCCTTCAAGTGTTTGCTCTGCCACTTTTCCATGGGAAATTTTGAAAGACAAATATGGATTTATTTTTTTTTAGCACTTTTTCTGCACTGCCGTTACCACTGGGAACATGGCACATCCCAAACAGCTTCAGCAGAAAGCTCTGGGGCCCTCACATCACATTTCCAGACCTTCTCCCCAGTCACTGGAGCCATCTCAGCCAGAGAAAGGAGACATCTACCGCTCTGGAAGCAACAACATGACCATGTACCAGTCCCCTTTCTCCTCACCCCTAGCCCAACCGCAGGAGTCCAGCTCTGCAGCCAGAAGGAAATAAATCCCCACCCCAATGACCTCGTCACATGGGCACCGTCACACAGGGGCCTTAAGAGAGGAATAACGTTAACGCGGCAGTGATATCAGGACAGCCGCATCGCTTTACGAGGCAATAACCCGCTCCCATCACTGTGAAGAGCTACTTGGTCTCTGACCTCCTTATGGTCTCCTGCCAGAGAACCTGGCTATTGCTGCACAGTGCTGCAACGGGACTGTTAGTGCTTAATTAGCCAGGAATGCCATGGGTCACAGGCAGGAACGCCGTGGGGCAGAGGCACTCCTTTTAATCACATACCATGTGCCTGGCCAGCAAGGACAGTTATGAGGAGGGGATCTCCTTGGGAAGGGATACCTTGGTGACACTATCTCCACCGGAGCCAGGAACGTGCTCACGCAGGATGTGTCAGACACCAGCCAAGTGTCTTCCCTCTGCTGTGGTTTCTTTTTTAATCTGACCACAGTCAGATGCAACATGAAGCCCATCTGCCCATACCAGTCCCTTGGCTCTCCTCCCCATCACCAACAGGCTGCTGGCACCCACTGCCCAGCCAGCCACCAGCCCCGGCATAGCTGGGGTCTGCCCTGCCTGCGGATCGGCACCACGGAGGTACCGGGTCTCTGCGGGCACATGCTGCCCAACAAGGACATCCCCACTGGGCCACTCGGGGAAGGGTGGCATTGCCCACCCGCTGCCAGCCAAGGGCTGCAGGACTCAGACGGGTTATAGCTGCACCTGTGGAGTTTGGCAGGGATGCAAAGACTCCTGCAGCGAGCATTTCGGGGAACACCGTCTCCCCTGGGATCACACGTGTGTCCACCTGGGCTCTGGCCCATGCAACAACCGCCACTTATTTGCTTATGTCCATTAGCAGCCACTTAAGAGGCACCATATACAGCAAGAGATAGCCAAGGAAATGGCTGCAGAAAGTAACTGCAGGATCTCGGACGTGCTCTGGGGATCTCCAGGTAAGTGCAGCAATCATGCTGGGCACCGCACCCCCGTGCTAACAAACTCCCACGCAGGCCGTATGTGCCTCTGCACCTGCATGCTCTTGTCCACCGCATGCGGAGATGGGCAGAGCAAGCTTTGCACAGCGAGCTCTTCCACCACGCTGGCCACGCGCCCTCCATACCCTTCATCCCGTGGCCAGGCACTGGTGTAATTAGCAACCCCAGCTGCCAGCCAGCTTTGATGAGAAGCCTCGATCTTTGGTTGATGTGAAATGTATAATTTGGATGATGGAAATAGCCTCTACAAAGCACATGTGGTTGCTGTGTCCCGGTGACCTCTCCCGTCTTGCGCAGGCTGCTCTGCTTTAGACGTGGTTACATGTCCAGCAGCTCTACAAAGGCTTCGGTGCCATCAAACAGATGACACAACGGCAGCAACCAAATGAGAGGTAACATTTGGCCACTACTAAATAAACTGTATTTTTGGCCAGCAGAGGCTTGGGAGTGCTTCTGGCAGGAGGAGCACAAGGTGGAGATGAGGACTCAGGTGTGGAGACCCAACACACACAAGGTCTCTGCAAGCCATCGTGTCTGGCGGAGCAGGGAGCTCGGGTTAGGCACAGCCAGCACAGGCTTCTCACACAGGTCAACAGTTCAAGGACAACAAGATCTGCAGAGGCTGAAAGACCCTGCAACTCCCGTCTCTTTCTTCCCAGCACAAACCAAGCTCGTGGGTCTTCTCATGCCACTCTGGATAGAGTGTCCTCCAGCAGACATGGCAAAACAGCTCAGGCTGATGTTTCTCTTGCCAAAGGGATCCATGAAAACAGCAGACAAACCTTTCCTCCCTCCCAAACACCTCCTGCAGCAACCAGAAGAAAGCCCCACGCCTGGCCCTACTCACCAGCCCTAGAAGGGTGTGAAGCCCACTCTCCTGAGCAAGTGGGATCCTGTCCCTTCTGGGTCCATCCCCACCACAGCAACAACCTCTCCCTTTAGGAGCCAGGTTGTGGAAGGTACTGTCACCCCTGGAGAAGGTTTCATCAGCCCAGATCACACCAGACGACAAGCAAAGAGGTCAGGACCAGAAGCTCAGCGTGTGTCCAGGCTCACGTGCCCCGAGCCGTGGTTCTGCCACCGGCACATATGAAGTGATGGAGTAGCCACCCCCACTCTGCACGTCTGCTCCCTCCTCTGCACATCCCCAAGCTCCTGTCGGCATCCCCACCACACAAGCTGTCAAGGACATGCCAGGTCATGGCTGGCTTGGTTAAGTAGGTGTGACTCAACAGCACAACTCCCATGAATGTAAGAAATACAGCCGCGTGGAAGGAAAGCAAGGTTTCAACAGGGTTAAGCTCCTGCCCTGTCCACCCTTGCATTGTTCCCCCCACTGGACACCCAGCCCTCAGTCCCCACCACAGGAAGCCCAGCAGTCCGTATGTCTTGGAAAATAATCTATTTCAGCAAATACACAGAGCAGGAGGGTTCGGAGGTCAGATTCAGCAGAGACTGGCCCTCACAGGCCAGCTGACCGAGCCTTCAGATGGTAAGTGCAGTCCAAAGGGATGCTCAACACCTCCCAAGGTCAAGGTCAGCCCTGTGGCCCTGAAGCAGGCGTTGATGCAGGCAGGGTCTAGGCAACCACCCCAGAAACCAAAGAACTTCTATAACCCATGGTCTCCCTCAGCGTGTGCACAAGTCCCCGTCCTGCAGGCAGGATCTCTGGTACTCCAGCAACTGCCACAAACCAGGAGTCACTCTCACGTGGGCCAGCCCTGCACCCTCAGGGAAGGTGCAAGAATTTCTCTTGGGGGTGCTGAGGACACCCCTATCTAAGAGCAGAGCATCACAGGGGGACACTGAGATCCCCCCAGGCATGCCAACACCAGTGGGTGGAGATCTGGTATTCCCTAAGTGACAAATCCTCCCACAATCCTGCCCTGCTCCCATGGCATCTGGTGCTACCCTGGCATTAGGACTGAGGATGGACATCCATGAGCCCAGCTGTGGGACCGGGACCACCGGGGCAGCCTGAGCCCCTGCAGCAAGGCCAACCTCACATATCCAGCCTGCTCATCCTCACGGTCTGCCTGCCCACGCCTCGAGCTCATTCTGTGGCTTTCCACGAGCCGCTTGCGCAGCCCCAGCGAGCCCCGGGATGCTCCAGCAGCTGCGGCAGACCCCTGCCAGGGAGAGAATCGGGCAGGGAGCGCACTAGGGCTGCTGCTCCCGTGCCTGTGCACAGCCAGGGCGCCGAGGGCGATGGTCTGGGAGGCTCCATGCCTGTGTGCCAGCACACGCCAGTGCACCTTGTGCCACAGCTCTGCACTGGAGCAGGGGCTGTAACACCCCAAAGGCTCCTGGAGCAGCAGATGTGCAGCAGGGAACCCGGCTCAGCAAGCACGGCTTCACGGGCACCTGACTTTGGCACGTACTCAAGCTCACCTCACCTCTCCCAACCTCCCCCATTGCCCCCCGCTGGGGCAAATCTCTCCCCTTTCCCCCCACAGCAGAGCTCTGCTCACAATGCAGCCTGGAGAAGACATCTCAAGCCAGCTCTCCAAGTGCTGGAGCAGCTCTTGGACCCCCAAAATGGGGTCCCAGACAGGGAACTTGAAGGGACTGGACATAGCAGAGCTCCCAGCCCTGCCTGTACCGCTGCTCCCCCGCACCACCAACCACCAGGGCTTTAAACGCGGCTAGCTCAGGCACCGGGAGCACCACGACAGCTGTGCAGAGCTCATTTGACACCTTCTCACACCAGTTTGCCAGACCAAACAGAGCTCTTTGGAGCTCCAAGCCCCCCGCGGTCCTTGCCCAGCTGAGCCCACGGGCAGTGCCGGTTGGGATGCAGGGCAGAGAGGGTTCAGCGGAAAGCAGAGGGCTCCCGAGGCTGTCGCGGTTTCCTAGAGATCAGCACGCGGCCACGAGGGAAACGCGAGGGCTGGGCACGCCTGTACCGAGAGCCAGCATGTGGCCCATGAGGGGGGAAGCGGGTCCCAAAATCAGAGGCACGGCCAGTGTCCGGGGCCAGAGCTCATTGCTCTGATGAAAACCCACTGTGCACACAACAAGCTCTCAACCGTGCAGGCTCAGGGATCAAACCCGCTGGGATGGGAAGATGCAGGCGGCCACAGGCTGAAACCGTCTCATGCAAACCCTGTGGCAGCATCCTTGGAGGACCTTGCTCGGCCAGAGCCCAAGACCTTGGAGAAGCTCTGGATTTGAAGCCTCCTGCCCAAACCGCAGGCAGCGGCATGGACCCTACGCACGGCACCTCCAGCGGCAGCCTCCAGCGAGAGCGGCCAAGGTCAACCCCCGGGGCGAGCCAGCCCGACGGCGGGGAGCAGCCGCGGCACCTGCCCGGGCAACCTCCATCGCCTTTAGCAGGGTGTAGAGACAAGAGGTGACCAAAAAGACACGTGGGGGAGGACGAGCTCAACCGCCACCTGCCATTCCTCCTTGTGAGGAGGCTGGAGCCATGGCGAGAGGAGGCTGCGTGCTGCCCTCAGGCTGGCCGACGGCGCTTTCCCCGGGGCATCCCTTCTCCTCTGCCCTCGGCATCCCTTCTCCTCCGCCCCAGCAGCGGCGATGCCGAGGCGGCCTTCGGCGTCTCCCTCCCGGGAGTGGCAGGACCCACGACGCCTCAGGCAGCCGGACCCCCGCCATCTCCCCATCCCCTGGCAGCGAGGCCGGCGGGGCGCGATGGCCGCACTCACCCAACATCTGGCTGAAGAGGAGCTGCTCCAGGTCGCCCAGCACCGTCACCACCAGCTCGGGGTCCACCTTCAGGTAGGGCTTCTCCTCAGCGCCCGCCGCCACCGCCGGCCCCTTCCCGCCCAGCAGCTCGTCGTCGCACTTGCCGCCCCCGCCGCCCCCGCCCGCCTCGGGGGCCTTGCTGAGGGGCTTCACCTCGGCGTAGGGCCCGCGGGGGATGCGGCTGGGCTTGCCAGCNCTTCTTCTCGGCGTCGGTGAGGAAGGCCAGGTTGGTGAGCGACTTCTGCTTGCGCAGGTTGGAGCCGGCCGGCAGCCGCCCCTCCGCGCTGCTCGCCTTGAAGACGCGCAGCTCCGCGCCCCGCGGCCCCGCCACTGCCGCCGACGACGACGCCGACTTCGCCCGCTTCGGCATCACCGCGCCGCCGTCGGGGCCCCGCCGGTAGCCGCGCTCCTCCTCGCCCAGCTCCACGTCGGGAAGGCTCTTGAGGTTGCTCCCCAGCATCCCCGCTCTGCAACCATTTAACCCGCCGGGCGTTGCTGCTGCTGCTGCTGCTGCTGCTGCTGCTGCTGCTGCTGCTGCTGCGGCACCGAGGACACACCGGGCGAGACAGAGAGAAGCGCCGTCAGCGCCCGCCCCACCGGCGCGGGGCGGAGCGGGACGGGGAGGAGATGATGGTGGGGGGTGCGAGCGGCGGGGCCCCACCTCGCTGCTCCGCCGCCGGCGGGACACTGCGAACCAGCGGAATGTCAGGGGCAAACAAAAAGGGCCCGCCCTCCTCCGCGCCCGGCTGGCGCGGGCAAGGGGCGGGGCGCGGCGCGCGCGGCGGCGGTGGGGCGANCGCCGAGCACGGCGGAGCGGGAGCGGAGGGGGGACGGGACCCCGGGGCGCTGCGGACCCCGGCCCCGGGGGCGGAGGGGCTGTGCGGGCCCGCGGGGCGATGAGGCAGGACCCCCGGGGCGCGGTGCTGCGGGAACCCCCGGGGGTGCCGCCGGGGGAGGGCTGCCCCCCGCATCCAGCCCCCCGCCCCCCCGTGACCAGAGCCCTTGCAGGCAGGGAGGTGGAGGTGGAGGTGGGTGAAGCCAGCGGGAGGGGGGGCCCACGCCCCGGCACCCTGTGTGTGAAGCACCCCCCGTCCCGCCCGCCGCGGTCCCCACGGCCACCCCCGACACTGCACAGCCCTCCCCAGGGGCGGCAAAACTTCCCCGTTTCGCCCCAAACGGTGCAGGAAGGGCCCAGGGTGGCCCCGGGACACCCCCACCCCGAGGGACACTGTGGCCCCCAAACCCAGCGGGGCCTCGCCAGTGATCCGGGGGAATTAAGGGGGGGGAAAAAAGAGGGGGAGTGGGATCTGGTTATCATCAGTTTTCATTAATTACCCGTCCCTCGGGAGGGGTGAATTAAGTCTATTTGGTGACCTCACGCGGGCTGCCATGGCAACCGCCGGAAAATATTGCATTAGAGCCCATCACTATGCTGCCGAGATAAGGAGCCGGGAGGGCCGGGGGCGGCATGAGCCCCCCAGCCCGGCCCCCCATACGGCCGCCCCAGGCAATTTGGGGTTCGGCCCATGGCGATGCTGAGGAGCCCCGAAATAACCCAGCCTGGATGGGACAGCAAAGGGTGTCCCCAAAAAAGGGTGTTTTGCACCAGAAGGTGCTGCTGGGGCGGGATGGGTGCCACTCTGTGCACCCCGAAGCTGCTCGGAGTTTGGGGGGGCTGTTACACCCCTTGCTGAGCTGCAGGGGGTGGGGTCAAATTTGGGAGTGTCATGTCATTTTAGGGCTGGCGGGGTGACACAGGGCCTCCCAGTGTCCCCTGTCCCCTTTGTCCAGGCCCAACAGAGCCCCAGAAGGTGCTGTGGGACGGGGCGGCTGGGGGAGATATGGAGCAGGGGAAAGGATCCGGCCCTTTCCCCAGCACCGAACCTGCTCGGCCTCAGCCCAAAACCTCCCCAAGGCGAGCAGGGCAGCTGCTGGGCGCACGCCAGCCCGGCCCGCTCCCCTCCTGCCTTCTCCCGGAAAATCCTCCCACTCGCCGCCAGTTTCGGTGCTTCCCAACTCGGGGCTCAGCGTTGCACCCCGTTACCCTCTGGCTGCGCAGCGGCAGTGCCGGCACCCCGCTGCAAAGCCGGGCTCTGCCGGGAGCCACGGTGGCTCTGACCGACTTCTGTCCCTTCGAATCACCCAGCGAAGCTCCCGGCTCTTTTTTTTTCCCCTTCCCTGCACATCCCTGGAGCATCCCGCCATCCTCCGCTGCCGCTGCCCTGGCAACCGCCGCCCCGGCATCCCCTCCAGCAGCCACCCACCCCCAAAATCTCCCCCCAGAGAGGGGACTGGGGTGTCCCCAACACTGCAGCGGGGAGCTCGCATTTGGGCTCATTCACCCCCCCAAGAAAGGGGGTGTCCCTGCGATGGGTGCGGGGAGCCAGCCGTGCCGCAGCACCCGCCTCCGCACAGGCTCTCCTCCGGCTCCTTGGAAATGGGTCATTCCTGGAGCTTGCCGGGAAACTGGGAAAAGGAGGGAAGGGAGCCAAGCGGGGCGATGTCCCAGCAGCGTCACTGGAGGGGATGGTCCCCCCGTGCCGGAGCCACTGCGGGGGACGCCAACATGGCTCCTGGGCCCGGGTGAGGCCACACTGCTGGGTATAGTTTTTTGGCCACGGGGGTCACCGGACACGGCAGCTGCAGCCGTGGCATTCCCAGGGGAGTTGGGCACCTCCTGCACCCCACCGATCTCCAGCCCTGGCTCCTGTTCCAGCACGGGGCCACGGGGGGCTGAGCTCCGGCATGAGCCTCTGCCCCACGGCACTGTCCCGGCAGCCTCCCAGGAGGACCCCCTCATCCCCGGCAAACCTCCCCAGACTCACTCAGGCCTCCGGCTTTGGGGTTGGGTCCCTCCGCAGGACCGGGACACTCATCACCCGGGGACGTGGCTCCCTCCTCCTCCCGGTCCTCCTGCAGCCTGGGGGCAGAGGGGGGGTGAGGGTGGGGGAGCAGGGGTGCATCGTGGGCTGCAGCCAGCTGAGGACCCCCAGGAGATGGAGACACAGTTCCTTGAGCTCTGCCAGGGTTTGGGGACAGTGGTCCCATGGCAGAGGGGGTCCCAGGACACCCCACTCCCCACTGAGCCTATCCCCTGCCCCACACCGGCTCCCATGGGTGCCCCAGGAGCCTCCAGCACCTCAAACCCAGTGGGAACCCTCCTTCTGGGGCAGAACACCCAGACCCAACCCCACCATTCCCCATGGCCACCCCCACCATGCCCACCTGCATCCCCCTGTCCCTGTGTTCCCCTGTCACCATGTTCCCCTATCTCCATGGCCCCCCCCAGCCCCATGCCCACCATCCCCAGTGACTTACCGGTACTGGAAGGGTGCCACGGTGGCAGTGACGGGGTGGCTGTGTGGAGGGGCTGAGGAGAAGGTGATGGCCCCCAACCCGAACACAGGGCCCCTTCCCTGCAAGCCACCATGGGGCTTATCCCCCATCCCCTCTGTTGCCACCCCGCTGCCCCTCCCGGTGGACCCCCCCGGCCGCCCCCCACACCTGCCCTGCGCTGGGGGGGCTTTTGGCAGCTCGGTGGGCTCCCCTGCCCTGCCTGGCCCTCTCCTCCCACTGCCCGCTGCCTCTGGCCACTTGCCAGGGGACACCAAGGATCTCGCCAGGGCTTTCTGCCCCCCGTGGGGGGGGACACCGGGGCTGCCCTCCCTGCCTATGGCCAGCTCACGGCTGGTGGCTCTGCCAGCGCCTTTGGGCTTGAGGGTCTTGGGGCCAGGGCCTGGGACCTTCCTTGGCTGGGGGGATGGAGCCCTATGGGGGATGGGGGACCCCGGGGTGCTCAGGGTGGCTGCAGCGTGTGGCTTGCCATGGGCCATGGCACGGGGAACCGGGATGGCGGAGACGTAGTGGCTGCGGCCAGCGGGGTTGATGTTGGCTGTCCCATTCATCCTGGCGAGGCGGCTGCCGGTGAGGCTGTGGGGGGAGAGGAGGGTTGAGTGGGGTCTGGCACAGCAAGGGAGTGGGCATGGGGGGGCACCCACGTCCCTTCAGCCACACTGGACCTTGGTCTTGGCCCTCACCAACCATGGGTGCTCAGTGTCCCACATGGGGCAGCACGGCATCCCACAACTCAGAGTGAGGACATCCATGATGTCCCCCCACAGGGATCCCTGCGGCTAGGACACATGTGACATCGTCCCCTAGGGACCCTGTGAAGCCCCATCCCTGTGTCCCCAGGTCCCTATGGCAGGTCCTGCAGCAAGGCCACATGGGCACAGACCAGGTAGAGCTGCACCACAGGCAGGATGGGCCCCATTTGGCCACCCAAAACCTTCTCCTCGTCCCCAAAACCACCTCCTGGTCAACCGAGACCATCTCCTGGTGATCCAGGGTCAACTCCTGGTCACCTGAGATGACTTCACAGCCATCTGAGACCATCTCCTGATCACCCAAGACCACCTTCCAGTGGCACAAGGACCAGCTCTGTCACCCTATTCCTCAGGCCATGACTGGTGTCTGAGCACCATCTCTGCCCTCCCATCCCCAATGCCATCCCACGTGGTGCCAGCTGCCCCATCTCTCCATGCTTCTGCTCTCATCTTGTCTCATGGTGACTCTCCCTGGCACCACCACCCAGATGGTGCCCCACATCCCCTTGCCTTGGTGTTTTGCTCTGTGCGGATGAAGATGGGGGCTCGATGCACCACCCCATCCCACCCAACACACCCGCAGTCAGATGGGGCTGGCTTTGTCACCACTGGTGACAGGGACATCTGCACAGTTGCAGTGAGTTCATCCTTCCCGCAGGCTTTGCCTGGGCAGGCAGAGCAGAGCTCATCAAGAAAATCAGCTGTGGAGCAAAGCTCCGTCTCCAGTCACCTCCTGCCTGCAGCTCTCCAGGAAAAAAACAAACCCAAAACAAAAAAAAAGGTTTTCTCCAGGTGTTGGAGTAGCACCTAGAAAGACAGGGAGATGTGGCTCTACAGGCACCCGTGCCAACCTCTGCTCCTCATCCTCATACAGCCGCAGCAGACTGAAATTCAAACGGGCACCAGGTGCCACAAATCTCCCGGGACACACAGTTCATGGGTCAGTCCACCACGGTTTCACTCAGCACCCACAAAGGAAAACCTCCAGGGAGGGGAATGGCGGCTTTGTTGGGGTCCCTGAGCATCCTGGGGGGGACCATCAGCTCCAGGTCAGCCACCCACAGTCCCCATCACCCCTGGGGGGGGTTCCTCTCCCCTGGTACTGGCTTGGAGCCGGGTGGGTGCAGTGAGCACAAGCGGGTCTTTGTGCAGCCGCTCTGGCGAGCGTGTTCGGGGCCGTGCTGGAGCCGAACGAAGCCGTTCCCGGAGGGCTGGGGGGGGACGCTGCCGCCCAGGTACGGGGCCGCACACAAGCTGCTCTGTTTGCAGCCCGGGGCCGGCAGCTTGGCCGCCTTTCAAACCACCCGGCTGAGATGGAGCTTCTCCAGAGCTGGAGAAGATTTCCTGGCAAGCCGCGGGGTGCAGGGGGATGGCTCCCATCACCCCGACGGGAGCAGCACCCAGCCTCAGCCCTGCACCCATTGCAACTCCCAGCAGAGGGTGTTGCATGAGCAAGGTCCAAAAATGCCCCAAAACACCCCATTTTGCCTCTTTCCCAACCTACAGCTACCCCAAGCCCTGCTTCCCCCGAGGCTTCTGGGGGGCTGCGAAGACCAAGCCTTGCCCGATATCCCCCACAGCAACTTCCCCCGGGGTGGCCATGTCCCTGCCACGGGCAGCGCCGGGGTGAATGCACCCAAATTCCCTTTCTCCGGCCCCACATGAGCTGGATCACTTGATCAACAGAGCCACGGGTCACGGGGAGAAGGGCTGATGTGGTGGACAAGATCTAAGCATCTCAGCGCCGACTCCAGTGCCAGCCAGGAGCTACAAAGGTCTTTTCAAGGCGATTTTAATTAAGGGGAAGAAGGAACCGACACACACTGCTCTGGGCTTGCTCTCGCTGGAGCCTTTGAAATGGCCGAGGAGGTTTTCTCTTTCCCCATGTCCCGGCTGAGACAGCTCTGCCTCTGCTCGCTGTGGTCACGGCCCCGAGTCACGGCACCGGTGGATGGAGGAGGCCCTGGGACAAGGCACTTGAGGGTCTCTGGGAGGGATTTGTCCCCAAGCTGCTATGTGGGGTGAGATGGAGATGGGCATTAGGGCTCTGCCACCCCCACGCTGGCAAATAGTTCCGTATCTGGCAGCTGTGGGCAACCACAGCCCCCAATGAGGGGCAGCGCAGGGTGATGGAGCTGAGGTCTTGCCAGTGCTGGGCAAGAGCAGGACCAGCCCAGGAGTCCTGTGCTGGCACCAGCCAGCACCCAAGGGTGCTGTGGGGCGGGCGGCAGGACCCAGGTGGGGGCCATGCGGGGCTTTCCCTGCACCCATGGGATTTCCTTGCCACCCACAAAGGTCACTCCTGGGAGCACGGCGACCAGGGCTCAGCACCCGGCACCAGCACCCCGCACCAGCCAGGAGCTGGAGGCCAGCGCATCTCCAGGACCACAATGCTCCCAACCCCCTTTTGCAGCCCACCCAGCAGCAAATATCAGCAGCAATCAGCTTCCCCCAGTGCTTCAGCCCTTCGCCAGGTTGCGCCCCACAACCCACACTTACAAACCTCAATTCTGCACTTTTTTTCGCCCTCTTTGACCAACCCCTGGCCCCAGGAGCGCTGTGCCTGGGTCAGGGCAGTTCGCAGCCTTGAGCTGCAAAATACCTTGTGCAAACACCAACGGCGTCAACCTTCCTCCCCATAAGCGCGAGGATGCCCGGGATGAGGCCGAGCCAGCGAAGCTCCAGCTCGTGGACATGAATGGTTAAACCACTGGCCCCAACTCACCTATTTCACCCTTGAAGTCCCTTGCATGAACATGTCCAGCCCCAGGGGCTGCTGCTGGTGGGTTTTCTCCCAACGCGGGGGCACATCGTCTGCCACTGCCTCCATAAAGCCACTCCTGAGCTCCTCTTCAACCAACTCAGAGGCAAAAAAAAAAAATTCATCTAACTTTCTGCTATGACCTTACCTTCAGCAGCACCCTCTGAGCATCATCAGCACACAACTGCCCTCCAGCCCTGCCTGCTCACCGGGCATGCAGCATCAGGGCTGTAACCAGGTTTTATAGATGGTTTTTTGTCCAGTCTATTCACTTTGGATTTCTCTCTTGTGGATGCAACTTCCATTTCTCCCTGAGCCCACCAGCGGCCACTTCACTGCCATGCAGCAGAAGCCAGAGCTGCCACGTTGGCCACAAAAAAATCAATCCTCCTCTTGTGCTTGCAGGGTTGAGGTTTCCCAGGAGATGCCAACGCCTGCCATGAGCCGGGCTCCAAAGCCATCCCCTCTCCGCAGCACACACCTCGGGGGGTCCAAGGACACCCATCGCTTTGCTGCACCTGGCGAAACATGGGTGATCCCCCAGCTCAAGCTTCACCCTGCTTTAGAGATGTCGGGGGCTTCCCCAGGTCTGGGCAATGGGAGATGTGGCTGCAGCCCCACTCCTCCAGGCTCTAACACCAGCCAGACCCTCGGGCTGGGGACCCGCACCCAGGGATGCCACCAAAGGGATAAACCAAAGTAACTCCCACCAAGTCCGTATTTCTCCCCATCAGCCCCAGGAGGAGCCACTCCTGCGCCAAGCAGTCCTCCTACTCATCCCGTCATTTTATTAACGAGCACAAACTAAAACCATTCCTGGGAGAGATTCGGCCCATTCGTCTTCCAAACAAATTATTCATTTGCCTCCAGTTTGCTTCCTACCCCACCCAAACTCTGCCCCAGGGACCAGGTCCCCCGCAGCGTGCACCCCACGTGCTGCGGTGGCAGGGGAGCGGGTGAGTGCCATGTCATGCTGCGTCACGCTGGCGTCCCGCCGCCGCTTTGCCCGGCTAAAGCAGGTTACGGCTTGACCTAGATAGGCACAGGCGGCTCCTTTGCAATTAGCTTGAAAGGGAAACAACTTTCTCCTTTAATGCAACGCGGCCGCAGGGCCTCCATGTCCCTGGAGCAGCTCTCGGGAACCGGCTGTCACTCGTCCTCCGGGTAACATGAGTGCCAGAAATTTGCATCCATTGCTTTAATTTCAGGACTTCCAGCCACCAGGTGGGCTTTTGGCCCCGTCCCCTCCCCAGGTACTGGCTTGGGATGGCTGAGTCCCACGGTGGTGGAAAGCAGCAAATACACACAGGTATTTTAGCACCAGGGGATATTTTGGAGAAGCTGTGGCAGCGCTGCGGGCAACAGAGCCCTGCCCGGGCACTGGGGCTGAGCCTCCCTGGGCAGCTGGAGGTGTTCATCTCCCGGCCAGGGGGATAGGATGGTCATCCCAGCCACCTCCAGAGCTCAGGTCTGGAGCACTGGGCCAGTATCTACTGGCTCCAGTGCTGAACTCAAGTTTTCCCTGAATTAAAGACCTTTAAGACCAGAGACAAGGTGGTTTCTGATCCCTTCAGATGATGCTGTCCACAGAAACACGGGTGTTCATATTGAAGAGAAATGAAACAGCCTTGGCTGAGCTGCGTCCTTCATCCCAGGACAAACACAATCCAGCACATCCCTGAAGGCATCTCCTTCAAAGAGGCATCTGTTGTGCTCGGAGCTTGAGCTAATTCCTCAGCCTGGTGTCCAAATGCCTCTCACGTGCTGTTTTAGCAGCCAGAAATGAATACAGCAACCTGGAGCCCAAGTCTCATCTCATGTCCCCATTTCGCACGTGAGGGGTCACTGGAGCATCCCCAGCAGCGAAGCAGATCCTCTTTGGAGCCATCTATCACCTGAGCAGAGCTGGAAACAGCCGCTCCCCCTGGTTTTTGGCCCTCCTGGCCCCGCGGGGGCTGCGCCGCTCCCGACCCTGCCCTGGGGCTACGCCGAGCATCTAAAGCCCCCCGCTCCTCCATGATGCCTTGGAAAGATCCAACCTCTGGGTTTCCCATGGTCTCAAGAGAATGGCTAACAGCTCTGCAAGTGTTTCGCTCTGTTCCTGAAGCATTTTGGGGTGACTTTTATAAACCAGATTAAATACACTCCTCTCATCTCTCACAGCTGAGACAACCCCGCCAGGGATGAAACTCTGCCCCGTGCCCCTGGGATAATTGTGGCAGGAGTCTGAGCATGAACGCTTAGTGATGCAAAAAGGTATTAAAACCTTCAGCCTCTGCTGGCGTCTTGCTGCCACTCTGTGCCTCAGTTTCCCCACCCTGACACAGCCTCTGCTAGTGGTGAGGGAGCTGAAACCAGGCTGATAATTAGGAATAAAGGAGGATGAGTCCTTCCCTCGGTGTGCCAGGCTGCAGAGCAGCTCCATAAATTGGGAGCCCACGGGACCAGCAGCACAGGAGCACCAGGGGCTGCGGCAGAGCCAGCTGTGATGGATGTCCTTGGGGAGATGCTCGGGGCTGCAAAGTATCCTCCATTTTTAAGGGTGAGGATGGAGGGGGGCAGCCCAGGGATGAACCCTGGGGTGTGAATGGCCCAAGGAGCTGAGCCCATCCCAAGGAAGAGATCCTGGTGCCGTGACACGGATGCCCCTCCAAGACGCTGCCTGCACCTCACAGCCCTGCACAGGATCCATCCCCAAGCTGCCTTCAGGGATGGCTGTGCTCCAGCGTGGCCTCCTCCCCGGCACGCTCGGGAAGGATGACAAAGAAAAGGCTCCTTGTGACACAAGGGACATAAAACTTTCCTAAGAGAAACAGAGGGAGCAGGGGCAGAAAGGAGCCTTCAGAGGAGAACAAGCTGCCAATTCAGCTGCCAGCCCCAGTCCTCCGGCCCCCGTGCCCTGGCCGGGACCCAGCCTGCCCACCAGCTGGTGTCACCGCCTGGGACATTGCCACCACCCGCATTGCCGGGGCCGCAGGCTGGGTCCTTCCCCAGGGAGGTCTTGCTGCCCCTCCAGAGGGGCAATGCCAGAGGTGGCTGGGTCGATGGCCCAGGCTGCGTGCAGTCAGGTGGTTCTCCTGGGTACAGGCAGCAGATGGGCAAACGGGTGGGAGGGGAGCCCCAGGCAGTCCCAGCTCTGCCTGCCCGGACTGGCTGTTTCCCCCCAGCATGATGCTGGGGGCTCTGGGAGCTGCTGGGAGATGATCTGCGGGCTGGGTGGGAGGAGGACAGAAAACGGCTGTTGTCAGAGCAAAGATGTCCAGCCCCGTAGTCACCACACTAATCTCTACTTTAGCCACTCCACAGCAATCCCATTAGGCATTTAACCCACTTTAATAAAACCTTGCTCTGAGCAAAGTTTAGCTCTCAGCTGGACCAACCGCAGCAGCCTCTGCCACCAAAAGCCCCGTATGCATCAGTGAAACCAAGCTCTGCCCAGCCTGGGCTTTGCCTGGCACAAATCCTGCTGTGGGGACGAGGACGGACGCACCGGGGCTGGGACAGACCCCGGGGTCTGTGCAAGGGTCTGTGCAAGCAGCCCCCATGCCGAAGGCCTCTCCCTGGCCGCAGCGTCTGGGGACGTCTCGGCTCTCTGTGGCACAGGCCACATTCTGGTTTCCCCACGGCCCTTCCACGTCCCACCATCCCACCGCCACCTCGCAGCTCTGTCCCTGAGGCTGTTACAGCCTGAGCGCGGCGGGTGTGACATCCCCTGAGCCGGGGCAACCGGGGACCCCCGGCTACTCGGGGCAGAGATGTCCCCCACGCCGGGCTGGACGCCCGTGGGGGCACATCGGGGCTGCCCGGTGCCGGCTCGGGGCGGAGGAGGCGGCCCCGGCCCCCGGCCCCGCCGCGCTGCGGGCAGGGGGGCAGCGGGGGCAGCGCCGGCC
>VUYV01000265.1:501046-591329 GCA_008711295.1 Anarhynchus alexandrinus
GAAGCCAAGGGGTCGGGGGGAGCTGAGGGGTCGGGGGGAGCTGGGGAGCTGAATTGCTGAAGGGATGGAGGCAGCTGAGTGGACACTGGTCACAGAGCGGGCCGAGGTCCCCCCGGGGGAGAAACCCCAACGCCATCAGCAGAGAGCACCCATGGGTGAGGAGCCAGGGACACCCTTCACCCAGGGACACCCCTCACCCCGGGGTCTCTCCCCTCCCGCCCCCAGGTGTGCTGGCTCGCTCCCGAGCAGACGGCAGGGAAGCAGAAGCCCTACATGTACACCCAAGGCCAGGCCGTCCTCAACAGGTCCTTCTTCCCCTGCTTTGACACCCCCTCAGTCAAATTCACGTATTCGGCCACAGTGCAGGTAAGCAGTGCCCCTGGGAGCACACGGGGGCGAAGACCCAGCCGTCCCCCTCACGCCTAGTGGGAGCAAAACCCTTCACACCTTTGCAAAGCTTGCTCATGGGGAAGCTGCCGGCTCCCTTGCAGGAGGCGCTGAAACATTGGGGCATCACATCAGCAGCACCACCCGGGCCTCTCTGCAGCACCAGCATGTTGGAGGCGATGTTTGTCACACTGCAGGCCCGCAGCAGAGAAGGGACTGAGAAATAGTTCATTTATACTCCTGTTTTTCTCTTATATTCATCTTTAGATGAATACAAGCAGACCCCAGCGGTCGTCTCGCTTCTCCCCAGCCATGCGTGCCGGGCGCCACTTTGTGCAGTCACTTGTGAGCGGGTGCACGTGCTGGCTGTCCTGCTGAAAGTTCTTCTCTCCCAGTGGGAGGTGGCTGAAATACTCACTGCTTGATGCCAAAATACTGGCTAACTGTTGGGATCAACTTGGCGTTTAAATCTCTCTGCTCTCCTTGTGCCACTGCATTTGTCTTAAGTAATTCCTCTAATTATTACAGAAAACCCTATTTTTGCCCTGTAGCAGTCTGAGGGCAGCAGGATGCCTGCTCTTGGTGTGTGTAGCAGTGGGAGGGCAACCGGGATAAGCCGAGTTTGGGGGGACATAGCTGGAGGAGGGGACGATGCTGGGCCACACCAGGTTCTGGTGGTGGTGCCGGGGCCGCTGGGCTTCCAGGATGGAAGGAGCAGCCAAAGGTCCACAGATTTTAGTGGACTGGACTAAATAATCCAAATTCCTTCTTGCATGCAGGTGGTCATGTAGTGGCACCGGCACTGGGCTGCCCCAGCATGCTGGCCTGCTGCGGGCAAGGGAAGCCACTTATCGGTGTGACACCAAGCCAATGCCGATGGCATGTGGTGGCATGAGCTGGCAATGCCAGAATTTATTTGTTTTCCCTCTTGCTCTAATTTCTGCCCTTAAAGCTCTGGCTGAGCTCCCCCAAGATGAGTGAGCGCGGGGCTCGGATGTTGTAGAGCCCTGGCATGATGCTCTGTACCAAGAAACCCATATTCTCCATAGTCCTGCAGGGGCTTGCCCCCTGTTTGGAAGAGGACAAACCGGATCGGTCTCCCAGGGCTCAGCTCAGGCTGGTGGATTGGCTATGGGTTCTGCTTTGGCTTGAGAACAGGAAAAGCAAGTTGTTGTGTAAGAAATGGGAGGAGAGCCAATGTCTGAAGGATCTGCATCCTCTGCCCTTTCAGCACCTGCAACTCCAGCATTTCTTTATCTGACTGGCACCTCGCACGGCAGCTCTGGGTGTCCTGGTGTTGCATCCAGCTGGTGTTTAAACCCAAGTGCTGAGTGATGCTGGTGCAGGGATGCAGCTGTGATCCTGAGTTGGAGCTTGGGGCATTACTGCTCTGCTCTGCGCCCCAAAAGCTGCAGTGCCCATGGACCCAGCCACCTTTAGCATGCTGGCATGTGTTTGCTGTCAGACATCATAGCATCCCTGGCTGGGTTAGTTGATGTCCTGCTCTGTATGTTACGGATCTAATAGATGTTTTTATCTATTTGTCTAGGTCCCTGAGGGTTTCACAGCTGTGATGAGTGCCACGAGCTGGGAGAAGCAGAAGGATAACACCTTCGTCTTCAAGATGTCCCAGCCGATCCCCTCCTACCTGATTGCTCTGGCTGTCGGGGACATTGTGTCTGCTGACGTTGGCCCAAGGTAAGTGGCTCTGGAGGAGACCTGAGTGTTAAGCCTTGGCTGTGGGAGCCGCACGGTGAAATTCCCGTGCTGTGCTGCCTGCTGCCTCTCCCTGCACCGCTGGGCTGTGGAGAGCAGGCAGGCGTAGAGACGCCGACCATAAGCATGACCCGGTCAGTCCCCTGTCTGCTGTGCACGTGGTGCTGCGTCATCAAACCGCAAGCCCTGCCGGGTGAGGGTGCTTCTTGCTCTCGAGAGTGAGGAGGAGCCTCCGTGCTGGGTCCCCTCGCCTTCGAGGGTGTCCCTGGCTCTGCTCGTTTCTCCTCTGTGCCCGTGAATGAGAGCAGCGGGTCCCTGTTCACAGAGGGTCCCACGTCTCCTCCCAAGGCCAGTGGTTTATTTGAGTTCCTGGCTGTCATAGTAGCCATATAAAAGCCCTTTGACATTCAGACAACAAAATAAATTACAGCAGTTTGCACTATCAGTCTCATTAGCTTCCTTTATCAGCAGGCTTTTATTTTGCTGTGGAATAAACACGTGCAGTTTTTCTCTGATGAAGCAACAGGGTTAAAGTCCGCTAATGGTTAAAACTTCCTCTTCTACACACTTGGCCAGGAGCCGTGTCTGGGCTGAGCCCTGCCTGATCGAGGCTGCGAAGAAGGAGTACGATGGGGTGATCGAGGAGTTCCTGGCGGTTGGAGAGAAGCTCTTTGGACCTTATGTCTGGGGCAGGTATGGCCTCGAGTTCCCAAAGGGCTTTGTTCCCCGGGGCTGGGGAGGCAGCACCCCTCCGTCCCCAGCCGCGTCCACAGGAGGAGGTGGGTCTGACCCAAGCCGTCTGCTCTTCCCTGGCAGGTACGACATCCTGTTCATGCCGCCCTCCTTCCCCTTCGGCGGGATGGAGAATCCCTGCCTCACCTTTGTGACGCCCTGCCTGCTGGCCGGGGACCGCTCACTGGCGGATGTCATCATCCACGAGATCTCCCACAGCTGGTTTGGCAACCTGGTCACCAACGCCACGTGGGGCGAGTTTTGGCTGAACGAGGGCTTCACCATGTATGCCCAGAGGCGCATTTCCACCGAGGTCTATGGTGCGTGGCCTTGCCCGGCCATGGGGCGCCGAGTCCCCACATGCGACCGTGCCGTCGCAGGCAGGATCCATGTGGGTCCAGGGTCTGTGTGCCGCAGCTCAGCGCATCCCTCTGAGTGCTGCATGCGGCACTGGAGCTTGCGCTGCGTCTCGGAAGAGGTGAAGAGCAGCAGTCTGCAACACTCTGGTGTTTTGTCTTAGCAACAAAACCGCCTTTGCTCTGAGAGATGGACAGAGCCGTGTCCACGTGCAGCCGTGTGCCAGGGACGTGGGTGCTGCGATCTTGTCCAGCCTCACCTTCCTCTTGCTCCTCCAGCTCCCTGGGGGGTGTCAACACTAGAAGTCCGGAGCTTCCCCCCTGGACACACAGTCATATCCAGCAGCTCAGGTGCTCCTGACGCTGTTTGCTGCATCCAGCTAAATTTTAATGGCTCCATAATCCTTTTGTTAACCGAGGGCTGGGTTGCCGTGCCTCTCCACAACTCCACCATCCCAACACCTTATTTATTGGTTTCCTCCTCTTTCAGCTTGTAAGCTAACACAGTTTCCCTCCTGTAGCAGCACCTGTCGTACTCGAAGCACACAGGGGTCTGGTCGGGGTCTCCAAACACCTTCTGCTTGTCTCTGCCCAGGTTTGGCGTACACTTGCCTAGAAGCTGCGACAGGAAGGGCCCTCCTGCGCCAGCACATGGACAACACCGGGGAGGACCATCCGCTCAACAAGCTGCGGGTGGTCATCGAGCCAGGTCTGTGGGGTGTCCCTGTCCTCCCAGAGCTGTCTGGGGGGAGCGGGGCCAGGCAAGGTGTGGTGTTGGGGGGAGGAAGTCCTGCTGCTGGGGTGTTTCACGGCTTGCAATAAAACCAGTGCTGGTGGTGGGACCCGAGTGAGGCGGTGGCTCCAGGAGGGATGTGACAGGCTTGCACCCAGCACACAAAGTGGAACTCTCGGCGCACGCGAGGGCCATTTTGTTTTGCAGATGGGCAGATGATTCCTGAGGGTTTTCCTTTTTTCTAGGTGTCAATCCGGATGATACGTACAATGAAACGCCCTACGAGAAGGGGTATTGCTTCGTGAGCTACCTGGCCCATCTCGTGGGGGACCAGAAGAAGTTCGATGCCTTCCTCCAGGTCAGTATAGGGAGGTACCAGCTGGAGGTGTGAAGTCATAGAAAATGCTGTGGCGGGAGGCCAGAGTGCAGTGGGATTCCCAGGAAGGACAGGTTGGAGAGGGTGGCTGGGGAGGGGAAAAAGAGTTGGGAAGTGGAGATGTTCATGGAGGAATGAGGTGAGGGTGAAGCTTGGCCCTGCGCTGGCTGCAGGTGGTGGTGGTGGTCAAAGGCATCCCAGGAGATGCAGGGGACCGGGCAGCCCGTCAGGGGGGATGGGGGCTGGCGTGGGCTGGGTAGCACTGAGCCCTCATGAGCTGCAGCATGGGAAGGACTTGGCAGCAGTGCTGGGGGTGATGGTGAGTGTGTGCAGCATCACACCCCGGCCGTCCCCGCAGGCCTACGTGAACCGGTTCAAGTTCCAGAGCATCACAGCGGACGACACCCTCGGTTTCTTCCTGGAGTACTTCCCGGAGCTGAAGGAGAAAGGTGTCGACTCCATCCCAGGTCAGCACGGCACCTTCCTGCATGTTGGCTTGTGGGTTTTTCTGGAGTTGCTGCCGCTGCTGCTACCGGCTTTGGCTCTGACAGAGGCAGCGCAGTGCTGGCCAGCCCGGGATCAGGCACTAACCTGGGCTCAGGCGCACGTCTGCTCAGCCTGATTTTTTCTGTATGAATCCAGTCTGTGCTCTGCGCTTGGGTGATGTTTCATGCGTTTTCCCCTCCCAGCTGAGCCCGGTGAGTCTCTAGCAGCAGGATATGAGTGTTTGCTGACAGAGCCGCTGGTGAGTGCTGGGATCAGGCTCAGACGATGCCCCAGGCTGAGCTCAGCCTTGCTGTGGGGATTCCGTGCTAGAGCCAGCTCATCTCACTGGCGGCGGTGGGGCTGCTACTGCACAAGCAGAAACCAAACCCAGGGTGGCTTAACAGCCTCACCCTGTTAGTCTCTGCTCATCGCCATTCCTGGGCAGGTTTGCTGGTGCTGGGGATGCCCTCGGAGAAGGCTAATGTCACGTCTGGGCAGCAGCGTGGGGCCTGGGGTTCAGAAAACTGATCCCAGTTCTCCCTCCCTTCCTCGCCGCAGGCTTTGAGTTCGACCGCTGGCTGAACACGCCGGGCTGGCCCCCCTACCTGCCCGACCTCTCGCCGGGGGAGCAGCTGATGAAACCGGCAGACGAGCTGGCAGAGCTCTGGGCAGCTGACAGCTTGAATATGGAGGCGATTGAAGCCGTGGACATCACGGCCTGGAGGACGTACCAGCTGGTCTACTTCCTGGATCAGGTCCTGCAGAAATCCCCCCTGCCGGAAGGTGAGGGCAAGGTCACCTCCCGGGGCTTCTGTGCCCAGGGGAGACACGAGGTGATGCACCCTGGTCCAGCCAGTTGGCTGGGGACAGGAGGACACATCAGCGGGACATGTGGGTGCATGGCCATCAGCCCATCCCCACCGCGGTCCAGCAGGGCGGTTCCTGGTGTCTGGGAAGCCTCAGTCAGTGTGGTGAGGGATGGAGAGCCAGGGCAAGCGTGTCCCTAGATGTATGGGGACATGTGCAGTGGCAAGCTGTCCCCAGGCTGGCTCAGCTGGGCTGTCACCTCCCTGTATTCACCTCTCCTTGTGCTCTTTGCTGTGGGACCTCCCCACATTCGTGCTGGCATCCCAAGCCTCTGGGCATGTGGCTCTGTAGGGCTGCCTGGTGCCAGCAGCCCAGCATGGGCACCCTCCCGCCCGGAGCCAGCGAGTGCCTGGGCTGCTCCCAGAGCTGGGGGCACCGGGAGGCTTGGGGGGGTCCAGGGCTGGCCCATGGGTGGGAGGATCCCAGAGGATTTGCAGCACAGCCGGGATGGACTCAGAGGGTCCCCTCGGAGCAGGGGCTGGGAGCTGGAGGCAGAGCCCCCATGGGGGCGATGACAATCCCTCCTCTCGCAGGCAATGTGGAGACGCTGAGCAAGATGTACCCAAAGATCTCCAAGGCCCAGAACGCCGAGCTGCGACTCCGCTGGTGCCAGATCATCCTCAAGAACAACCTCGAGGCTGAGTACAGCAAGGTCAAGGACTTCCTCCACAGCCAGGTTTGTCCCTGGGCAGCAGTGGCTGTGCCCAGCAGCGTGCCTCTGTTCTGATAGTGGGGATTGCCCCAACCCAGGTGCAGGACCCTGCACTTGGCCTTGTTGAACTTCAAGAGCTTCTCATGGGCCCATTCCTTCTCCAAGGTTAAGGACTTCTCCCCTCTCCATTGTGCTGCAGTGCCAAGGGCTGCCCACGGTGGCATTTTCCACCCTGTCCCATTCCTCTGTGCTCTCTCCCTGGCCAAAAGCAGGGCCATACTGGAGGGGCCGTGCCCTGTGGGGGGGATGTGGGGCTCTTCCCCAGGGTGGAGGTTGGGGTGTAACTCCCGCTCTCTCTCTGCAGGGGAAGCAGAAGTACACTCTGCCCCTCTACCGCGCCATGTGGGGCGGGTCGGAGTCAGCCCGAGCCCTGGCCATGGAGACCTTCTCGGCTACAGCCCCCCAGCTCCACGTCAACGTCCAGAACTACGTCAAGAAGATCCTGGGCTTGGAGGTGGCAGAGAACTAGAGCAGCCTGGGCTCTGCTCCCTCTGTGGGCTTTCCCTCTGGCAGGGCCTCAGCCCTCTCTCCATCACTGCACGTTTCCTTATTAAAATTTGTAATTTTTTTCCCTTTTTGTGCTTTTCCTGTTCCCAGTGCCCCAGGGGCAGCCTTAGTGGGGCTCTGCTCCTCCTGCCTGGAACCAGGCTGGTGCCCTAGGAGGGCAGCCCTGGTCCAGGGTGTGCAGGTTGCTCCAGGAGGCCTGGTGGCTTCTCCTGGCGTTAGTATCTTCAGGGCTGGAGCGGCTGAAGAGTCTGTGGCCCTGATGTGCACTGGTCCGTGCTGGGCCAAGCTGTAACAGGTCCCATATGGCTTGGGGTCGCTGGTGTGGCCTACACCATGGGGACACCTCACCCTGCAGGAGCCCTGCAGGCTCTGCGGTGGGAGCAGATTGGCAAAACTGGGACCTCTTGGCTTCAGCGCCTCGGTGCTGCAGATGATGGAGGAATGGGTGGGAATTGCTTCTCCTCTGCCCAAGAGGCTGCGGCTCACTTTGGGGTGGGGGAGAGGGGTGCATTCCTGTTCTCCCACCAGTGATCCCTCTCTTGGGGAGGACAGGGCTCTGCAGTGGGGCAGGCAGTGCACTGAGCCGCACCAGAGAGCTGCCAGCAAACTGGCAGCATCACGTGGGCTCCTGTGCCTGCCCCAGCCCTGTGCTGGCAGGAGGAGATGACAGTGCTCGGCCTCGCTGCACAGCCCCTGGGGAACCTGGGCCTGGTGGGAGCAGCCGATGGGGGCCGAGACCATCTCGTAAACCTGGACCTGACACACAGGGAGTGACTACGGAGATTTCTGAACAGCAGCCTAATGGGTTGGGGGTGTCTCTGCCCCCTGCGGGTTTTTAGCCAGGTGTCCTCCATCAGACCGAGCCCCTCTGCTCTGGTGAGCAGCCGGGCACCCACAGCAAATGCCACAAACCCAAACGGGCACGGAGGTGGTGCCACGCGCTTACGGGGACCTGCTCTTTGCAGTTTGCTGGGATAACTCCCAGAGTGTGGATAATGGTGCCAGTGAAGCATGACTGAGGGCTTTAAAGAGCCACTGTGGCCCACGTATAGCAGGAGAATATAGGAATAAGACGCTAGACAGCCACACTGCTATTCCTTATCAAATGCAGGAATATGAGCACAGGCCCCAAAATTCCAGTACAAAATTGCCCCAAGGCTGCACTAACACCACTAACCCCGGGAACCTGCCGGCCATAAAGGCCCCTGAGGCCGCCGGCTCAAGGGATGCTCTGAAGTGGTGATAACAACACCCAATGGCCTCAGAAAGCGCAAATAAACACCACAGCGTGTGCTGGCCCTGCCGCCAGGCCCACGGCAGCAGCTCCTCCAACACCAGCTGCTCCTGCCCTGAGATCCTTCAGGAAACCCAGGGATGCCCCGTGGGGCTGGCGGGACCATCCCCTTTGGGCTGTGCACGCGCCTGATCCTAGGGGAAGGCTGTCCTGTACCACCGACAGCCCTGGCACTTCCCCTGAGTCCCGCAGGGGGACGTGGCGCAGCCCCTGCTGTGCTCCCAGGGGACAGCTCAGGCTGAAGAGGACCAGCCATGCCCATGGGGCAGGTCCCCGACTCCTCTCTCGGAGGAGAGGCACACGCTCCTGGCACCCTGCACAACAGCAGCCCAGAGGCAAATCACAATGACGACGTAACAGTGCTGTTAACCGCAATTTTTCAGACAATAAATCCCACCGATGCAATGCAACTCTGGCTACGGTCACTGGAGCCAGGACTAAGCCAGATCTGCCCCCAATTCCAGATGCCCGCAGTGCCCCGGTGCAGAGGCTGCGTGTTTCCTTGCAGATGGGCTCGGGAGTAAGTTCCAAACCCCAAATAGTTTGAGACAATGGAGCCAACTGGGCTAGTTATGGCATGGTCGAAATCACCCCGTTCCTCCTTACTGAGGGAACGGGGCTGCACATTTGGGAAATGGGTGTCCTCTAGTGGATTCAGCATTGCTGAAAATAACTTGTAATATTCTTACAAGTTGTAGCGTGTAACCTTTCTGTATTTGCAGATCTGGTTTCCCAGGGAGCATGCAGACTGTTGGTACAATGAACATGACCTCTGATAAGAGACTTCATTACCTATGAGGCATCTGGAAATAATCCCTCCGGTTGAAAATGAGCCCTTGGCTCTCAGATGCATCTGCCACCTCTGGTCTGACTCACCTGCGCAGCTGGGAGACAGATCGAGTGGTCCCTAAAGCCCTTCCCTTGGATTAAACGAAATGACACATTCTCCTTTGCACAGACTGCAACGCCCTCAGCATACCGAAGCACACACGTGCATGTCATGCTACAGGATGCTGAACAGGAGCTCACATCTCGTACTGCACCGGGAACACTTCACCAACCTGAGTTAAAAATTATGGCCGCAAGGGCGGAAACACAGGGGCCGGGCAGCTGCGCTTCCCAGGAGGGATCTTCCAACGCTCCAGCTCAAGCCAACTCTTGCCATTCCAAACAGCCAAGCAGAGAGCAGCACCAGATCAGCGCTGTCTGCTTCACCTCTGTGAACGGGTTCGATTCTCAGTTTCTCTGTCAGTCCCTCCTCTGGACTGCCGTGGTGGCTCACGGCTGGGGGAGCAGTTTTGTCTGCAGATGTTTCACCAACACCAGCTGATCTCCGGCGCTCCCCAGCCCAAGCTGCACCATTCAGCAGCGAGGGAGAGGTAAAGCTCCTCTCCCCTCTGCAGTGTGGGAAGCGTCCAGCATGGCGTGGAGCTGGGGAGCTGCAACCGGGAGGGAACAGGAGCTGTTTCTGAACTGGCTGGGAAGGGCACTCTGCCTTCATTCACCTTCCTGCAAAGGCAACCGCTAACAAAGACACTTCAGCATAAAATTAGTAACAAGATGTAGCACGCTTATTTTTAACAAAGTGACCTTCATCACGCTCGGAGCTCTTTTTGCTTAATTTTTTCCAAAATGAAAGGCAAGTCAATCACAAAATGCCAGGAGAAGATGTTAACTCTTTATTAATAAATTGATTTAGAAAGGCTTAGCAAGACAGGATTAATGGATTTGATGGTCAGAAAGGACCGCTGTAATCTTCTAGTCTGGCCTGCTGCAGAGCACAGGTCTGGACTTCCCACAGCCCACCAACCCAGGCAGCTGCAAAAGGGCTTATCTTTTAATCCACACCATGGAGAGTCTCTGCAAAGTCACTACATTCTGGTCCAACAGTCAGCCTCACTGCGAACACCACACTCTGTTTCCAGTTTTCTTACATCTGACTTCCCCTTACAGCCCCTGGCTGTGTCAGCTGAAGTTCTTTAAATAGTATTCTTTAAATACTGTGTTTCAAAGTATTAATGACTCTCTTACTCATGACTGCTTTATTTTACAGTATAGAAGTAATAATGGGCTTGATTCTGAACTTTGTTACTCCCAAAACCACGTGGAATTAATTCATTCCTGTAATGGTTTCAATTTTACATTTGCGTAACAGAGACCAAACCCTTCTCCACAAAGGTACAAACCAAGCAAATCCACAGGAGAGCGAGTCAGCTGTCCGTGCTCCTCTGGGCCACCTGCTATATTGTGTAGACACTCTGAGCAGCTCAGTATGGAATGGTAAAAAAGAAAGTCAGCCGTAAAGTGCTATTTTTTTTGAGGAACAAATGAAAAGTTCGATTACCGAAGCACGTCATATGTCTGAGCCCAGCTCCGCGCACTGCTTGTCTGATATGTGGTTAGCTAACGACTCTATGATGTCAAGAAGGAGTAGCTGACTTAGGGAGCGGAGATTTGGCAACTTGGAGACCTTCAAGGAAAAGAAAAACAGAACAGAAAAAAAACAGAAAGAAATTAAACCCCTCCCCAAATCATAGCTGACGTATCACCGTTTTACCCCTGCCACCCCACGGGAAACAGGCAGGTCAGGCAAGTCAAAGGCTGGGCACGTACGGCGTGAAATCACAGCCGCGGAACTGGGCTGCAGAGGACGGCCCATGGGGGATCCAGTCACAGCTTCCTGTGCTTACAACCCAATTTCAGACTGCTGCACGGAGGGGACGGGAACAGAAGACAGCAGAAATGCTGAGCCCAGCACTGCCTCTCTGAGAAAGGAGTGTAATTACTGTTTATATTGACAACTCTTCTGTTAATGGATGCCAACTAAGCACTCTCCTAAAAGCCAAGCTGGGCACCAGCACAGCTCTGAACTTTGAAGTCTGTGTGTTTCTGTTGAGAACGTGACTTAGGACTGGATCTCTTCTCTCCTGTGTGCTCCTAAGGAGAGGCCGTGCCGAGTGCCCATGCTGATTTTACTGGCACACCTCCCGCAGTCAAAGCAGGTCACTGGAGCAGTAGCCAACAAAAACCTTCGCCACGTCAGATGTATGAGAATCTACAACAAACTTCATGCTCTCAGGCTGTTCAGAAGCTCAGCTCTTGTCAAAAAGGAGCTCTACACATTGCTTCCTTCTCCACAGCCTCACAGTAACGAGTCAGTAATCCCCTTCTAGAGTTACTAACGAATGTGCCCAGCCTTGAAGGCAGAGTCTGCCTAAAAGCCTGTTCGCTTATGCAACCTGTATTAGCTGATCTAATAAATCACCTCACTCTAAAAAGCTTGACTGAGATAAAAAATAAAGATGTCCCGAGCATCATGGAAAGAGACCCCCCTAACATTGGTGGGAATCCTGCCCCTGCACCGAGGCACGCACTACGGAGGAACAGATAAGCGTGTCAGTACAAACACTTCAGAACAGCAGTTTTATTAGGGCTTTTGCACAATACTGACACACAAGAACCTAAAAACACATTGCCCAAACTAGCAAACCTCCTCAACAGTCCAAATCGAGAGCAGCGTTAATCACGCTGGAAGAACAGGAGATCCCAACAGCCATACACCCGGCCTGACTAAGCCTTGATGACCCACCGGGCTTGCGCAGCCAGAACAAATCACCCTTCAGAGCCTGTGGCTTGCAAGGGAGCAGAGCGGCAAGCATTCGTGCCCAGCCACACATAGAGTCACCCAGTGCCGGGCCAAAAATCACACACTGAAACCTCTCAGGCCAAAGAAAAACATTGCATAATTAAGATTTCTTCGTGCACATCTGCTTGACAGTCTTCCAGCCACATTTTCATGAAAACTGTTCTAACAGTCAACCGTTTAAATATAAAACATTTCCACATATTCTGCTTCGTGGAGCACAATTGAGTAACGCCCTTCAGTTCAAATATCTTTTTCTGAAGTGTCGCAATGTTCATTTTCCCCCAGTACGTTCTGGTGAGAATCGCGCCAACCTGTTTGTGTTCCTGTGGCCTCCACTGGG
Organism: Anarhynchus alexandrinus; assembly: GCA_008711295.1. Taxonomy (NCBI): domain Eukaryota; kingdom Metazoa; phylum Chordata; class Aves; order Charadriiformes; family Charadriidae; genus Anarhynchus; species Anarhynchus alexandrinus. The sequence continues at coordinate 513,199 of VUYV01000265.1, forward strand.
AAGTTGAGACTGTGAGATTTCAGCTCTCAGGGACTGTACGGCATTGACCCCAAACCCCAGGAGATGTCCCAACCACCAGGCTATCCTGTAGCGCACGGTGGGACTATTCTCCATCCTCTGCTGAAGCTGGGCCACTCCGCAGGATTCATGAGGCCAAAAGAAAATACGTAAGATGAAGGCAGGGGCTGTAACCTCATGCTGAGGACTCTCCATTGGGAGCGCGATTCCTGGATGCTGGCTCCACTCTCAAAGCTATTTATGCATTTTCAGTTATTTCTGAATGCAAAATGCATTACGCTTGGGCAGCTTCGGCTCTTAACGAAGAGCCTGAATACGTCCCTCTGTCTCATCTCTAGATACAAACTCGACCTAGCACTGCTTTCCTTCCCCATGGGCAGCAGCGGGAGGATTGTGCGCTTAAATACAGAATAGAGTGAGCTACTTGAATACTAACTAGGGAATTATTACCAATAAGTGTGGAGCATCCAGAAATCCCAATTCCTATGATTTATCTACCAATTTCAACAATGCTAATAAGTTGTGAATTGAACTGGTGACATGCTGGGGAACTCTCATGGAAGGATCATATTTCACAGAAACAATTAAATGACAATACCCTTATTCTCTTAAGCGAGGACAGGAATATCAGCACATCAGGCTCTTGACCTTTCCTATCACTAATGCATCATCCCATGTATCAAAACATGGGAACTACAGAAAGCCCAGCCAGGACATGGTAATTTGCCTTTTGAGCACATGATAATATAACATCTATGACAGAGAATACTTCAAGAGAAATATGAACAGCACACTCGTAACCACTAGTGAAAGAGAGATTTGTGCCCTCAATACACAACAAACTTATCTTGCTGTACACATGAGAACCCAACGACGGCATGGCACAAAATTAGCAGCTGGATCAAGTGGAAATGGAAGCAATTCTGTGTAACTTCTGTTTTGGAAGGTCTTCACATTCCCAGACCAGGCTGTTCTAGTCTTTCATTTATTTTTAGTGTGAAAAGTATGCCTAGCAGACTTGTCAGTGAGCGTCAGTGATACGCTCTCAGCTGTCTCACATGAGAAAGAGTGAAACGGATTCCTATATTAACATGTCTTTAACCAAAGCAGCGACAGTGGACAGCAGCTCTCAAAAGCCCCAGAAAAGATGCAACCAACCTTGGTGAACTGGTGAACGATGATGTGCAGGCAATGCCTCTTCATGTCCAGGGCCTGGGTCTTGTCAGCTGCCTCTAAAATCTAGAGCAAAAGCAACGATGTGAGTTTCCTTCTGCATGGCTCAGATGTACAAGGCACAAACACTGTTCCGACTCAGAGGAGGTAATTCCTCTGAGCTAGGGAAACAGATCCATTTTTCACTACAAATCGGAATCTTTTCTGAACTACTCAAAAACAAGCCTTGGATTTAACATGTATGGAGTCCTCAGGAGATAATCAGTGGGAAACTGCAGATCTGTTTTAGAGCCAGGTTCCCTGAGGTGCCCCAGTGAGACTGGCACAGGCAAGAGCCAAAAGCAGTTAACGCTGGAACGGATTCTGCTCCTGTTGCAGTGGGTTTGGTCTGCTTACATAGTAGATGGGTTTGTAGGCTTTCTTATCACAGAGTATTTCTTGTTACCTTAAATTTCATCGCCAGATCCTGTCAGCATTACTGATAAAACAAAACTAACGTCACCTGCACATCACCATTTGCCCTGGTACAAATGTCGACTGAAAAAGGGTTTGGAGTTGAGTGCTGAGCACATGGTACATCTTAAAAAGCCCTTTAGAAACAATGGCCTACAACGGGGGATGAGGAGCTCAAGAGGAACATCCTGTTGGCCAGTTGAGCAATATCTGCTGAACACTTCAGCTAGCAACACAAAAAGCAGATAAGGAAACAAAGCTGCTGAAGGCTGCGCTCCTGCATACACCTTAACCACGCAGGGCCACCGTCATTAGAAGGGTTTGTGCAGTCTCAGTGGATGTCAGTTTGGAAGCGACTCAGTGAATGTGGCACTGGGGGTACCCACTTGACTAGACCCTTTGGCTTTCCTGTACCTAAGTCAAGCGACTAATTAAAGCTGCTTGGGAACAATTACCTGGAGTACGTTCTCCACTGTGACATTCATTTCTAGATTCTGCTTACAATAGGCTTGCAGTCTGTTGTTGGAGAAGCCGTAATAGTAAGGTGCAGCAAAGAGGTAGCTGTTAATCTCATTAAGGAAAAAAAACAGTAAAGCAAAGGTAACAACACTGATTGTAAATACAAATCAATGACAGAAGTTAAAACGCGGTGCCTGCTCATGCAATCCTGACAAATAATCCTCCCAGGTCGTGCCTGGCAATCCAGAGCAAAGGGAAGGTGAGCTGCTGTACATGCACTTTAGACAGACACTTCAACTACTTCACATTTAAGGATACAGGGAGTCTTCAGGAGGCATGTTTACTTCTCCATAATAAATGTACCTAAGCATAGATTCAAACGCTTGCTTGCTGGGAACCATTTCACCTATAGAAATATTCACTTGCCCATCTTCTGGCATGAAGGAACGGAACATGGCTTCAAAGTAACTGGAGAAGGAAATAAGACTGATGTAACTCATTCTGCAGACAGATGGTTTAACCCAGTATTGTTCAAAGGCTGCAGCTTCCAAAGAAGTAAATTCAGGTGACAATCTGGGCAAAAACACTGCTAAATTGGTGCTTCATATATGTCTGCCTGTGAGACAACTCCAAATATAATCCCCCTAATTTCCATCAGCACTACCTGAAATTTGTCTCTGTTTCTTGAAAATTAGGACACATGGTGCTTTGATTTTCATCTGATTTGCATAAGACCCAGTAGAGAGCTTAAAGCATTATGAATTTCCTTGGTATCTACAGGCTGCCAATCACGCAGGGTTGTTTTAAGAGCTGTGAAATGCTTCTGGTAAAACACCACGATAACTAATACTGAATATTGTTACTGGGACTGGAAAAAATTGTGACAGTATTTGAAATGGAAATTTTATGTGAATGCTTAATGTTTGGCAGAACATAAAGGATCAGGTACACGGGACACACAAGCAAAGGACAAACCCACTTCACCCACGTACTGAGGAGGGAGAACAGTGCCCATCTTCAGAAGGGTGAAGTCCTTGCCTCTGCAACAAAGTACGGAACAATCTAGTCTCTGTTATGCAACATTTTTTGTTATGCTTATTCATATCCAACCTTAAATATCAGCAAGTGAGAAAGACATTCAAGTTTTACATGATTCAAAATGGATGTTCACCGTCAGAAGACTCTTTCTGACCTCAGTGGACATCTGTTGCTTTCCACTTCACTGAAACCGCCTTATGTTTTACAGCCTTCTTCCCTTCCTGTGATTTTACAGATTCTTTGTCCTGCAGTGCAGCTTCTTACACATCCTCTAGAGAATCTCTACAGTTTTAATTTCCTCCTATCTTTCCCTGCTGGGTATCAAATTGAAAAAAAAATATTTAATCATTGTTGCTTAAAGGCTTATTACACTCATCGAGCAAAGCTGCATCTTACACTTTATGCGGATATAAAGTTCTTGTCTTCTAAAAAAAGGCAGCTGATCCACAGATTGCACAGCACTGCATTTTACACATACGATATTTGTTATAGTTTTAGTGAACATCGACTCACCTGGAGCGGGCTGCCAGGATTGCTTTATGGGCTGGCCGTGGGTGGCCGTCTAAGAGAAGGATTATATCACAGAATTCAGTGCCAGCTCCTTCTAGGTAAGCCTTCATGTCCTGAATTAAAGATGTTCCTGAAAATGAACATAGTGAAATAGTTAAAGACATGATAGTTCCAGGTGACCAGGTGCTATCAAACTAATACCCAGATGAGTAGTAGCTCCAGCCTCTCTTTCCTTTGGGACCCGCGGGGTGAGTGGGAGGCAGGCCCCTCCTCATCATCTTGGAGCAAAATGAGCTTCATCCTTCCCCGTTGCAATCCATTACTGCCCATCCCAGAAGCAAACCTGGCAGCTCTGCTTTCAAACTGCTGACAGCAAACACTGGCAGCGGCCACACTGAAAGGTGTTCTCCATAGATAAAGAAATCTGATTTTTCCCCACCCTTTTCTTTTCATTATTTCCAAACACAAGGAATATAAAATTTTGTCTCTTAATGGAAAAGCCTTCCCAAATCCTCAGTAAAGGCTTCTTTTATCCAACATTTTAATTAACCTTTGAATATGCACAGTAACTGAGAAATAGACCACATTCAAGTCTGATCCAAACTCACTCGTATTTTCGAAGTTCACCCTTCAATTTTTTTGATGTTTGGGTCTCTTGCACCGTTCCAGCTCTGGATACAGAAGCTGGCTATGTCATTTCCCAGACGGTGCACCTCTCTTCTCCCTGGGACAAATGCCAGCCAAAGGCTTCGACTTGACCTACCAGGTCTGGCTTCTCTAGCTTTTTCACCAGTCCCCAATTCTTTTTGTGTAGTATTCCAGATCAATACTGGCAATGCCTCTAACTTTGTGGCCTCAGCAAATTTCATTATTACATTCTTCTTTTTGTGTGTCAGGATCATAAAATCTTGAATAAGACTAGTCCCAAATCAGTCCATGATTAATCCCATAATAGAATTGTAAATCGAATCTTCATCTTCCAGCAGAACCACAGAATGAAAATTAAAGGCATGACCCTTACTAAAAGTTATTTATCTTTTCAAAGCCTTCTCCTCCCTATCTTCTCTTCCTTTCTTCCATTAACTTTTCTTTTCCTTAGTTAATTTTTCCATGCTTCCCCCTCCCGCCCTCTCTCTCAATAAGCTGTACCTTGTCAGCACTGGCTTACTGCCGAGATCCTTTTCCTCACTCTCGCTCCTTCTTCAGGGAAAACCTATGAGCAGGCAACCCCCCAACTCAGCTTTGTTACCTTCTAGTCCACTTAAACTGAACGTCCACTGTCTTTTCTTTAAATCATTCTTTATACTCTTCTGTTCCTTCTGCCTCATCTCGCTCTGAACAGAACCAGCATATTTTATTGCAAGCAGAACATGACTATATTTAACGTGACCTTTCATGGATTTTGATGGGGATACTGTTCTGATTGAAGCTCATTGGAAAAAGAACCAGCATGCCCTGTCTTAGTCTGGGAAACAGCCCAAGTACAGTTATACCAACTGGTGGTCTGCAGTGGTCTACTTAGGCTGTTTCCTATACTAAACAAACCATTAGCAATGCAAAAACAGCACAACTGATTACTTTATAAAGTGTAAAAGTTACCGATGTCAAGCGGCTGATCGGAATGTGTTCGAACAGGAGGTTGCTGTTTTCTCCGTACAATCTCCACTATGAGGGATGAAGAAAGATGCTCAAACTCCTTCATCATTATTACCTGGTTAAAATGTGATTCCTTCACCACAAAGTTCAGGCAATGTTCCTTAAATAAAAAACAATATTAATGGAAAAATTATGGTTTACTGCATGAAGTCATCCTACAGCATCACATAAATGTTACCACGTTACACGCGTAAACAGCCATCCTTTTCTTAACGACCCTCCACGTGGATCCTGCAGCTGGAATTATCAAACAATGATTTAAGTGACCATTTAGGCTCCTGCTTGAACACGAAATTCAGGACAATTCTAGGCATCTAGAAAAACCTGACTAAGAAATAATAACAAGGAAAAGATTAATGGTCTCCAGCTGCTCTGAAGCTTTCTAAAATAGGAATCTCAGGAGACGCTGAAAACCTCATGGAGCCAACTAAGATTGGTTGCTATCTCATAATAATTCTTTACACAATTAGATACCAAAAACTAATTAGAAGGGTGACGAGATCATAACTCTTAAACACTATCCATTAAGGGTACAAATAGTTTGCAAGATTTCCTTGTGTGGATTTTGCCTTAACCTTTTCTGTAAAGGTTGCAAACAGTCTGAAAGACTGTACGTTCTTGTATGACAAACTTGCTAGACAAATCGATGTGGTGGAAAGGTGACAGATGAACCCCATCTAATGCTAAACAGTGAAAGGGACAAAAAAGGCACTTCATTTGCCAGTGCAAACCAATGCTTTCCCTCAAGAGACTTTAATAAGCAAAAAATATAATCTATACCAGCTCACCATAAGGTGAGTACAAAATCCACTCAAAGAATAATTACTACTGTCCATCTTCTGCCAAGTTCCTTCACCTGGGATCCAAACGGATCTGTCCAGGACCCATCTGTAAAATGTTTTAAACAATGACTAGGATGCCAGAAAGAGCAGCCTTCTGCAGATGGCACCCACCCCTGAGGACTAACGCTCACTTGAGAAGACAGGATGCCAAGGCACAGTGATCCTGACCAAACGGAGTTGTGTGGAAGAGCCCCTGTCACCCTGCTGGTAGCTGGGGCAGGTGGAGGGAGCTGGCTGATCTGAAATTGTTGGCACTGATACACCAATGCCGAGATACCTGCTTGAGCTTCTGGGCAGCTAATGGCATCATGGTCCTATGCACCAAAGGCTGTGCCAGCATTTACATGCTTGCTGCTGACTCTGCTGCTGTCTTCCTTGATGCCTTTCCTTTGCCCAAATCCTGTGCAAAAAGAGTGCCTGAGGAAGTGCCGGTGCATACTGGTTTCTCTAGCCTCACTCTGCAACCATCAGCGACACAGCCAACTGATGTGCACAGGCTGCTCAAATAGGCATTGCATGATCTTGCACTGACTCTTGGGCTTGGGTGGAGGAGCTTCTTCTCTGCAGCTTTAAGCAGAATCAGCTCTGGCCACTGTTAGTGGGAATCAGACCATCACAGCAAATCACGGTCTGAAGCCTGGGGGGGTATCGACTCTGTCATGACTTTCAGCAAATGCCTAAAAGCCCTTGACCCGCTACACAGAGACAGAATCACAGATGCATTTAATTTTTCAGTAGCGTGTTTTTCAGAACAAAGGCATGAGAATAGAATTTCATTTTTTCATCAGACCAGGTGAAAGAACCTCTTTGCAGTCTCTGTATAAAACAGTAGGACCAGAAAATGCACGGGTTCCATCTTGCTGCCGTGAGGGTGAACTGATGAAGAGCCAAAGTCACTCTGCCCTTTACATCCTACAGGGCAGTTATGCAAAAATATCAAACACTGAGTGAAAAAACCCTACACAATATTCACAAGCAACTGCAGGACAATCCACACTAACCAACTACAATTATAGGAAAGAACTGAATTTTCAAAAGCTGGTAGCTTTTGCAAAAAATTAATTACATAAATTTTATTTTTTTTTTTAAATTCCTTATCAGTTCCTTTGTATGCAAAATGCGATTACCTTTAGCTGATCCAGCTGAAGCTTGTTAGCATTTTCACACACAATGAGCACATTCTGCAGATCTACGGATGCTTCAATATATTGAAGGCAGAGCTGTTCCAGTCGAGAGAGCTTGAAGTTTAAGGCTAGTTTGTATACATCCATAATAAGCAACACATCCTGCACATGACCTGAAATTACATGAGACAAAAATGCTGGAGAGCTCACAGAACAAAAAGAGGAACCTTTCTCAAAGTATTTCTTATTACGTCAACCTGAGCATTCGGAATGGTAGAACGGGCAGCGACTGGAGTATTTTTATGGAGAAAAAAAAACTCCATTGCTGGTTAGACAAAATCTGAATTGACATTAAAAAAGGAGTTTCAAAGTTGAGGCATGAAAGAGCCACCCCAAAAGATTTTTTGGACAAAGACTTTTGACGATCTGGATCACAATTTTTTAAAATCCTCAAAAGAAAGTGAAGTCTCTAAAAACACTGTCAAGCTCTGAAGCTAGCAGCCCAATTTTCCAAAGTACTCAGCTGCTAACAGCTCTGCCGAATTCCTTGGGTTTTATGCAGTATTAACAATCAGCTCCCCAATTTTGACAGACCCTTACGAAGGCACTCTGTGCTTGTGCGGGTATAGATTTGAGGCTGGTCTAGAAGAAAGGGCTGAAGTAAGAGAAGGGCAGCAGGGACCTTCGTAGGCCTCTGCTCCTGGGGCGACTGGGACACCAACTCAAGGAATAATCCTCCACAGCCTTTGCTTTCCTCACAGGAGATCTCTGGCCATCTGCTGTAACTACTTTTTGATAGAGAAAAGCCTTCTTGCATGTCACGTGCCTTCCCTGCGTCTAATTGGAAAATCCCATTTGATAAGCATGCCCAATTCTATTAGCTCAGCCTCTGGATGGATCCCCAGGGTGCTGCTCTCTGAACTGAGAGGAGGAACTAGGAATACAAATGGTCAGGACAGGGCCGCTGGAGGATCCCAGCAGACAGGTAAGCACCAGGGAGAACGTTTGATGGACTGGGGGAAGGGTAGCAGGCTGCCTGGGAAGCCTGCAACAAAGGGAAGAGCTCAGTATGATAACCCTTTCCTTGGTGTGATCCTGTCCTGCAGTGAGCACGCTGAGGATCAGTGAACTGTCTGACAGTGGGATCTGGCAATGCCAGCAGACACCAATGAGAAGGTTCTCTCATCCCCATTAATTAGGCTTGCTCTCAAACAGGCCACATCACAGGGAAAGCCTTGAAACAACTACATACAAATCATTCTTTTCCTGAGAATTACCTTCTACAGAAAGGAAAGATCCTGGACTGAACCTGAAGCAAAGCTTCCAGCATTAGGATAGATGTACCTCACGTTGCCCGACTGTGCCGCGCGGCTGCAGCTTCCCCAGCCCCAACAGCCCCTGGGTATCCAGTCTGACTCCCACAGCCCAACAGAGCTCATCACTCAAACACGGCCACGAGTTAGATCTGCTGTGTGGGAGCTGAGAGATCTCTGGCTATTACCTCCCAGCCTGCCAAGTGTTTTTAACTAGGGGATCTTCAATGAATGCATGAAATGGATTTTTCCTTTCTCGAGGCATTCCTTTGGATTGGCATTTTGAAGAGATGATAAATACTGGCTTGCTCTGCCCTTCTGCGTGGGCTCAGTTTGCAAAGGATCAAAACAACACCAGAAAAGGGAAATAAGCCAGCTCAGGATACATGGTCCTTCCAGGCAGGCTGCTGTAATGTTCAAAATGCTATGAAGTTTTGGCTGGTTGGTTGGTTGGTTGGTTGTTGTTGTTTTCTTTTTACACCTTTTGGAAAGATCAAGAATCTGCTTTTCCTTGATGTTTGAAAATAATTGCGGAAAAAAAAGCACTGTTAGTATGCTTTGATAGAAATCTGCTAATTTTTTAATCTCAGGTAAGTAATTGAGTGCTTACAGCAGGACTGATCATCTGCAAATGCTCAATCCTGCTCTGTATGAAAATAAATGTTTGCTCCCCAGTTGCTTTTTTTTTTAATCCCGCTGTCCTACCTTTGCGAGGGTATTTTATTTTATCTGTATACAGAAACTGCATGAGCACCTCGAAGGGTTGTGCCTCAGCCTCTCTGATGGGCACTTCCAGCAGTGGCTGCAGGCGGCACAACTTGACATTCCCACCAATCCCATCCTTCTGACATGTTGCATGTCCCTCATCTTCAATATCTTGCTTTGATTTCTAATAAGACAAAAAAAAACACTCAAACATGGCAACAAGGCTGTGTCAACTCGCACACATTACTATCAAACCAGATGAAAGATCCTTCTAATGACTGCACAGTCTTCAAGACCCAAGATCTCTTTATCTTTATCTTGGTCGATGAGCAACTAAACGTGAGCTGGCAATGTGCGATTGCAGCCCAGAAGGCCAACTGTATTCTGGGCTGCATCAAAGGAAGTGTGGGCGAGGGCAAGGGAGGTGATTCTGCTCCTCTGCTCTGCTCTTGTGAGACCACACCTGGAATATTGCATCCAGCTCTGGAGCCCTCAACATAAGGAGGACATGGACCTATTGGAGCGGGGCCAGAGGAGGCCCCAGAGATGCTGCGAGGGCTGGAGCCCCTCTGCTGGGAGGACAGGCTGGGAGAGTTGGGGGGGTTCAGCCTGGAGAAGAGAAGGCTCCGGGGAGACCTTATAGTGGCCTTTCAGTATCTGAAGGGTGCCAACAGGGAAGCTGGAGAGGGACTTTTTACCAGGGCATGTAGTGATAGGATGAGGGGGAATGGCTTCAAACTGGAAGAGGGGAGATTTAGATTAGATATTAGGAAGAAATCCTTTACTGTGAGTGTGGTGAGGCACTGGAACTAATTGCCCAGGAAAGCTGAGGAGGCTCCATCCCTGGAGGTGTTCAAGGCCAGGTTGAAAGGGGCTTGGAGCAACCTGGTCTAGTGGAAGTTGTCCCTGCCCATGGCCGGGTGGGGGTGGAACTAGATGGTCTTTAAGGTCCCTTCCAACTCCAACCATTCTGTGATTCTATGATCTTCAAGACTTTCTTCAAGATAACAAGGAATTCACGTCTCAGACTTACTGTTCATATCCTGTGACAAACATGGATCAGAACAAATGTGAGCTCCTGGATAAAGCTCAAAAGCAGGACCTCAGAAAAAGGGAGGAATGAATTCCACTGAGCTCACGTTTCTGCCCTCAGCAGGAAGAGCATCTCTCCTTGGAGAAGGAAGATGCAGGACCAGGTTTCACAGACCCCTGCCTTGCAAAGTCAGAGCTCAAAGTGCTGCACAGGAGTATTATAAGCCACTCAGTTACTTTCAAGTTTCGCTTTGACAGCCTTTCTCTGCAGCCTTTTCCAGTGAAGATGGAGGGCTGTGGGGTGGCAAAGCAATTAACTAAGGGGCAATGAGGCATCCATCTGTCTTACTGCAGGTTGTGTGCTACCACTTCCTCAAGAACAATAAAATGTTTGCTGCTGAAAAGCTGTAAGTAGTTTAATTTAACAGACAATGAACCATAGGCACCAGGTCTTCAACTCTGGAAAATAATCAGGAAATACTAAGGTAAAGGGAACAGAGCCTGCCTCAAAACCTTAACACTACCTTCCCTCTAATCTGTCTAATCTTGCAGGCCATCCCTGATGACATGCAGCTTTTACCCTCCCAAGAGTGAAGGGTACGCACTCCCCCCTAGGGGTATTCCACAAGATTAAAACTTAGACAGCTACGAGAGCTTCCAAGAACCATACTGCCAAATCCAGATAACTGGATTAACTTTGGCTCCTCCACGTTACACTCCTTGCCTGGCCTGATATACATCCAGTAGCCTATGTTAATACTAATTATCCTCTTTATTTTACTTGCTCAAGTGCACCTTAGCATCAGATGCTGCTCTGGTCCTACATCTGTCTCAGCAAGTATCATTTTTTTCCTGACAACCTTATTTCCAAAACTGGGCAGAATAAGCATTACTTTGCCACAACATTACCTTTCTGAAATACTCACCTGTTTCAACCTCTCCCTGGCCTGTATGATTTTCTTTTTCAGCCACTTGCAGCGAGCTGTAACAATTGCGGTGTGTCCTCGGACTCGTTCTTCCTTCTGTCAAAGGCAAAGAAGTAACACATATTAAACTTTTATTCCCAAACCACATGGTGACGGCAGATGGCAGAAGTCATAGAAACCTGGGCTGAACTCCAGGTTTAATTGAAGGTTTACATTTAGTTTAAGTTAGAATCAAAGGCAACCTTGCATCTGCTCTGCACATCCAGATGAAATTCAACACCTATTTTCCCTAAAGGCTAATGAAGAACAACATTTGGAAAGAGTCTTTGTTACCTTTACTGAGTGGAAGCTGATGAGTAGGTTTGGTGTCACAGATATTGCTTCATATTGTTGCATATGATTTTCAGTTTAGTTTTCTCTTTTCAAAACAACAGTTGTTTTTTTTTGCTATTGTTCTTCATAATCTACTTCATCTGTTGTTGAGAATCTAATATCTGATCTCTCCAAAGTGTTTTATAACTTTTCTTTTTTTGCAAAAGGAATGCAGGTAAGTTCAAATTTTTCAGGTTTTTCTTCAGAACACATTCTTTTTAAAATTTTATAATTGTTTTCATTACTAGAGAATCATTGCCCTGTGCTGCTTTTTCTCATTCTGTTTTATTTCAATAATTAAAAATAGCTCCTGAAATGACACATGGATCTGCAAACCACTGACCTGCTCCTTCCAGGAGACAGTTGGGACCTTGGAGTACAGATGTCGCTAGTATCACTTTCATATTGCAACTATCTATAATGTGCTCTGATAAATTTGGGTTATGTCTCAGTGATCCACAGATCTTCCCAGTTTAAAAGTTTCTTCTCCTTTGCAGCTTCATAAATTTATCCGGATCAGTGTAACTTACTAAACCAGACAGACATCATTTTCACCAGTGACACTGCCCTTAAAACTTCATTCCCAGGGTTTCTGGGACAATCATCATACATTTTGCTTTTTCCCAGCAAACAGGCTACACACGCAGTAACACCCCTGTTGGCACCTTTTCAATAAATTCTACTCACCTCTCCCAAAACAAACTCCAAGTCACTGAATTGCCTGTTTTCCCACAGCCTTCCATAATCTTCATGTAGAGTGCATTTAGGGTAACAAGAAAACTAAAAAAAAATAAAACCCCACAAAGGACAGAATTAATTTCAAATGGCAATATCCAAAAGCACTGTAGTTACATATACTATCACTGGATTTTCTTATTAACTTGGCTTCAATGTAGTATACAAAGTAGAAAACAACAAGCACACCAAACACACGCAAGGGCTTCCTCTATGTGAAGGTAATGAAAGATAACAGAGGGCAACACGGAAGAATTGCGTCTCATCACAACTTGCAGATTTCAGGATTTGTTGGCCAGGAGCTCACCCGCTCTCAGGACTTGTCTGAGGGTCCCACACAATAAAAATAAACTTGAGTGTAGAGGAAATTTCACCTGGTGTGAGTACCTTGAAATTTAAAATTTAAAATTCCCATAGTTACTGGCAGGGTGGGAGTGGGAGTGCTGCATGAAGATAAAACTTCAATGCTCTGACTCAGGAGCCCTGAACTTTCCAGTACATGAAGAGGAACAGTTAATTTTCAGTTAAACATCCTGACAAATCCTCCCTCATACACTTTTCAATAATTTGTCAAAATAACTTGTCGTGATCTCTGTTAGGACTTCAGAAGGCACTGGAGAGCCTGGCCTTACCAAAACGTCCATCCAGATAACACTTCTCAAAAGATTTTAAAGATATAAATGAATCTTTGGCTGCTGAATCTGAAACGCAAAGGCTCTCTGCAGGAAGGATGTGAAATGAAAGGCATCAAGCTCACGGTGAGCGGAACCAGAAACTCTGCCACGTCCAGAGCCAGAGCGATTCACGCAGAATTGGTGTGGATGTTTGGGTACGTTTATCAGTGAATTACCTGGAACCTGTACATTTCTCCACTTCTAATGTTATTGTCCACTGTGCCACCGAAGATGTACATAGCATCGGAGATAACAGCTGCAGCGTGGAAGAGTCTCCCACTGGGTAACTAGGGAAAGAAAAGAACAAAATAGGTGAGGGGATAAATAAAAGCCTTTTTTTTTTTCTCCCAAGAAAAAGGACCTGCAACAGATCAACAGTGAGAAGGGAAAATGAATGTATTCTGAAGTGACGCAAACACTTGCATCCGAAGATTGACATTTGTTATATTTTAGGATTGTTTCCTAGTGTATCTAGAACATACTTTCCAGCCACATTTAAAAACACCTATTCACTGCACCTTCTAGTCAGAACAGCACGTACACAGGGCTCTGCATATCACGAGAGTTACAAAATATATCATTTACCAAACTCAGGCTCAACGCTAAGTTTTACACAGAAGAATAAAACACACTTCTAGAAATAAACAGATTCTGCAAATGCGATCCTGATGCAAACTCAAAGCTTATTCTGAATATTGTCAGGAACTCGAAAGGTAAATGATCATCTCTCCCAGCAGGATATTGAACTCCAGGCTTGTAAATGCATGTCTTCCCCACAGCTTGCTCAGGCTGAACCATCTGGCTAACGAGCCCCTCCAGCAATGCCAGATTCTGCACAAAAGCCCAAAGTTGGAGATTTTACAGAGTGAAATCTCCTCTCTTCATCATGCCAGGTCCACAGAAAATAAAGCCACCCCATGCTGCACGAAGCCCCAGCTATTTAGAGGACTGAGAGACCGCACCGTTCCATGCGACGCACAGTTCACCTTGGAATTGCAAAATTGGATGATTTTTGAAGCAGGAAGGAGTCAAAGCTGCCGTGACCCTCCTGCACAGGACAAACCACATCATTTTTACTTCTGAGGTTACACAAAAGGTATCTGATCAAATTAGCACATCTCACTGAGGTATCTCACACAAAGTCTTCAAGTGGTGATAGTAACTTCATTTTTTTTCCTAGTTTGGTCAGGCTTGTTTTGTCTTCCAGGCAGCAAATCTCATTAAATCTTTGCCTATGAAATAAAAGGCCCTCTGGTATAAGAAATCTTCTCTTCTCGAACATATTTATAGACACCACTCAAGTAAACTCAGACATGAAACAAGATTATGTTTATCTGGAGAGACATATTTTCCAGGAAACCATGCTGACTGGCATTTTTCATTACCAGCGAACTATCCCTTTTACCACAGCATCACACAACGGCCTCATTTAGCTTGTTACTCACCAGACTTTCCATGACTTTTTCTTTTCTTCAAACTACAGCTTTTAAGGATACAATCCCCCTTGCAGTAACTAGGATCTATGTGGTTTTATTTTTTTTTCTCAGATGTACAAACCACAGATTTGGTTACCTTAAAATGCACGCTTGCCAGTATAACGAGCCATCTAGATTCCTCCGGATAAACAAGATACCTTCTGTCTCTGGCATAATTCATGGATACTTTATCAAAGAAACTTTAAAGTTGGTGCTAATAAATACTGCGATTATGGAATAATATTGATCTATTAGTACATTCCTGTCAGGCTTCTGGTTCAATACCTCGCCAAAGAAGATGAGGTTACTGTCAAATATAATTTATTTTATATGACCTCTATTCATTTTTAGTAGTAATCTCATTAATTAAATAAGATGTACTGACTGAAAAAAATCAAACATATTATAGTAGTTAAAAATACATCAGTGACCTTTATCAACTAGACCTCCAACCTCATCGCAAAATATGAAGTTTGCTTGCCAAGACCTATTTCCACACTACTAGATGGGCCGATAGTAGCTGTATTATATCTTTCTTACAACTGACCCTCCAACCGAAAACTAAAAAAACCCGAACTACTTTGTCAGAGAATAAATGCAGAGCACCTAGTTTATACTTATTCAGGTCATTTCCCCTGCCTCTTTTTTTTTTTTTAATAAATAATACTTTAGCTTTGCTTTTAATTGAAATGATTCTCAATATTCTCTCATAGTTGCTTTTATAAAGCAGCCATTGTACTTAACAACCATGGGTTTTTCTATCAAAAAAACTTACAGCAGTTTCACAATTGGTGCCAGAAAGGAAACATGAATCATCTGAATATTTAACCAAGTAACACCATACTTGCTAGTCACATCATATTTAACTCAAACAATCTGTGAGGAACATTACAATGATGCATTTTAATTTGCAATGGTTGGTACTGGAGCGGTCAAGGAACCAGAGCTTTGTCACTTAGTATACTACTTAAGCAATCAAACAACCCTAGTTTTTAAATACATGTTAAGAAATGTAAATATGAAAGGATAGTCCAGAGAAAGGAAGGCCAAATACAGTTCATCAAAACATTGTGCAGCTGAGGGTTTCAGGGTATTTGTTTTGCTGAATCAGAATAGCAGAATTCGAGCCAGCACAAACCCTCACATGGCGACAGCAACCCTGCCAAGCCGTGAGACACTGATGCCACCTTCAAGGAGAGCAACGCTCTGCCCTCCCAGGACCAAGGCTTTGGCCAGAGAAAAACTTTGGCAAACCAGGGGAGCTGGGTCCTCGAAAAGAAAATATTCAGGGCAAAAAGGTTAATAGAGCTCAGGAGCAAAAACAGCTGGAGAGACAGCCTGGGTTCCATGTTCCTCATCCACCAATGCCAGATGCCAAAACCCTGACCTATCTTGAATTTTTTGTCGGGAGACCTCCCAAGCTGCCAAATCCAGCTGCTGAATACACTCAACCCAGGTTGAGTTTGTAAGGAACAGATATGAAATAATATCTATTTTGCTAGCCAGGATGGTCAGAAATCCTCCCAGCATGCGATTCTGCAGAGGAAAAGAGTCCATGAGGGAATTCACAAAAACGGAGACACAAAATGATGTCCTGCGTGCCAAATTCAGCAGTCCAGCACCGGAGGGTCAGTTATGTGGTGTTTAATTATTAAACACCAGAGAGAACAGCCATCACTCTGCTCACCATACATGGACCTGTGTTTCACAGAACGTGTGCTGGTGAAACCACGCGGTTTGTCCTGCCTAAGGCTGAGACAACTCACGTGGCTTATAACCTACCAGAAGAACTGAGTCTGAGCTTCTTTCAATGCACATTTTATCTGTGTCTTCCTCACTACTGAGCAAAGTCTCATCCCTTGTACTACTGCATACAGTCAAATCTGATTTCATAAAACCCCAAGAAGTTCAGTTCATGCAAGAACAAGCGACAAGTGAACAAGTGACAAGAATCACTGTCTATAATAGAGCAAACCTGTATAAGACCTGAAAGGCCAGAATCAAGCACTACGGGGCTGCAGCCACTGGATCACAATCCCCTGTTGGAGCCTGGAAGAGAGTACAGAAACCCAGATTTCCAACACACAATCACTCTACTACAAATAATTGTGTAGGCAGAAAAACGTGCACCATATTTTTTCCTGTTCAAGCTATTCCTTCCTTGCTGCAATTTAAGCATTAATCACATTCACACAGAAAAGAGCTTCTTTCCCTCCTTTCCGCAGTAACTGTTCCTGCATTTCAAAATGTATGCTTCACCTCTCATCTTCCCTTCACTAGGCACCTCCAGCTCTTTCAGCTTTTCAGTGGGGTCCTGTTTGCTCATTGCTCTTATAGCTTTCCTATGGATTCTCCCGATGGTCCGCATATTTGTACTCCACCTGTCTGCAAAAGTAAAGGATTACTACTGGTTGCAGTTTATTAGAACTGCCTCAGACAACGAATCCGTCACTCGAATGTACGGTGAGTGACTCCCTGCTCACAACGCTAAGCCAAGGTTACAGTCAGGAACTCTGCTTTCAGAGAGACAAAGTCAGCATAGGGTGAACGTGAAACTAAACCTTTGTTTTGCAATGTAACACATTGATCCTAATTTCTGTCTTTTACAAGCACAGTCTAATCAACTGTCCCACATCCTGCTTCTGACATAGGAATGTGCTGGTCAACCTCATTTTGCAGTTGGCAAAAAGGCTCAAAGAAATTGTATTAATTTTCTGAGATCATAAAGTCTACAGTAGACTAACAGCATGTGCACAGCCTGCAGGATATCTTTCAGCTGCCTGCTCTGGGTAAAACTTTAAGGTTATTCTGGTACTTTCTGCATCGTAGGTCCAGCTGCTAGGGCTCTGAATCTGATGTGGAGAAGTGCAGATTTCTGATCAAGAGCTGCCAAGTAATGAACATACACTTTATGTGATGAATCTGTCAGGGTTTTTTTTTCCGGACAGTTTTCTTCTGATGTCCTCTCGCCCTCTTTTCTCCCAGTGTTTCACCTTGCCAGGTTCCAAAGCCCTGCTGGTAGTAAGACCACTGTCCCTTTACAGTCCCATGAAAGTTTAGACTTGGCCATGTTCTAAATCGCTAAAAGTCAGCACTCTTCCTGCTGCTTATTGTTTCACTGGAAGCTAAAATCTTTCCAGTGCCACCCATGTTAGTCTATCCTTTGATCCTTGCCCATTAGCTCCCAACTGGCTCACCACCTCTCCCAAGACAGAGCTCCAGGCACTCCTTCACATGGAGCACAACCCCTTCTCCTCACCCTCCCAGCCTGTCTGTCTGGTCCTGTGAGCTATCTCACCATGTCCAACAGGGCCATAGCCTGCAACTGTGCACGACCTTCTAATTCCTCCTGTCTCCTACGCTATGTGTGTTTCTGCAGAGGCAGCTGAGATGGGCTGTTTTCACAAGGGGAAAGCAAGAGTTTTCCCAATCCTGTTGTGCACCAGACATTTCCTCCCACGCCTTTGCTTCTCTTCTGATGATGGCAACTGTTCCCTGATGTACCTTCGTGTAAATATTCCAGGTAACAGGGTGAGAATTGCACTCAAGATTATAGCAATAAAAGAAGTCATTACACCATAAAGCCAGGCCTGTGTTAGGTATGCTTAACGATAAAGTATACCTACCGGTGAAGTCCTCCTGGTATAATAACAACTGCTACCTAAAACCAGCACTGTGCAAACATAACTTGAGACTTGCAGGTGAGATAATCTGTGCAAAACTATACTTCTGATTTGCAATAACGGTAATTCCAGTAACGGTTTCTGCTGGCACGACTCCAGATGGTCGCGTGTGAATCCAATGCTAAAAATCACAGACTAAGATGCACTGCCAGTCTGAATGTATTTGTCAGCTCTAGATCCTATACTTATCTCTCAATCAACATGATCTCCTTACTTTATTAGCAGTGCCTGACAAAAATAATTTTAGATTCAATCCTGACTCCTCTGGTGATCCAGGCTGGCACCCCCCTCTGAGATACACTGCCCTGTTTCATTTGTTGAAGTGTTTTCTCTATTTAAGGTTAATGAGATTTGCAATCTGAGGCTCTTTTCAAGCTGGAATCTTTGCTTTCAAAAGCAGATCTCATTAGTCACCTTTGCTTCCCTTTCAGTATACCTTTCCACACTGCTGGCATGAATTGAGCCATGATTTTCAGATTCAAGTATTTCAGAATTTTGTTCGGTTGGGTTTTTTTTTGGCATTTCTTGTGCCCAAAACTCACTCCGTATCCTGTCTAGACAGCACAAATTGAGTTTGTCCTGTGATGCTCATCAGGGTTCTGATTTGACTTACAAAGCTGTGCATTAGTATTGCTTCTCCCTGTGCTAGAGCGCGAAGCAATCATTCAAATAGTTGAGATTACAGCCCTGAGCATCATCCACACACTTTAAAATAAACTTAATTAAACCTGTGCAAAACCCTACATAAACTCATTGATTTAAATTTTAACCTCACCAGGAATACATTCAGCTTCACTTGAAGTCCTTAATAAATTAAGTTGAATCAATGTAAAAGTAAAATTAAATCAAATAAATAGTTTCCACTCAGGGGTCCATACTAGTTTTCTATATGCAATTTAGAACTTGCATGTGCAGAGTCAAGGCTTAAATGGTTCTTAGATTACAGGTTAAGATGAAATAGCTCAAGATAAATTTCAAGGAGAGAAAACAGGAGTGGAGGAGAAAAAGCATATACAAGACTGGAATTTATTTCTCTCTCCTGGAATAAATTTAATTTGCATTTTTGAAGTCTTTTTCACTTCCAAGTGTTTATTTATTTACCTCTGAGTCTGCTGTGGGTGGTTGTTTAATTGCTGTTATGCCGAAATCTAAACCAAATACATCCCGAGATTTTTTTAAACCACGTTCTTCCAAGGGCAAGGAGGGAGCTTCTTCTGGGGCAGATACTCTCTCAGCCACTTCTGGATGGGACACCTGGTTACAAGATTTAAAAACAGTAGTGTGTAAAAGTATAGATGGGAGGCATGAGAGACTGGACATGGAGCAGGAGTCCCCCTGCGGCTGAAGCTCCGAAAGATCATGCCCGTGTATCCAAACCATTCAGAATCAGTCCAGAGAAAGCACTGTGGTCTTGTTCGAAGCCTATCGCTGTGACTGAACAATTTAACAACTTAGTGGTGTAGTTTTCTTGTATCTTTTGCAATGACAGAAGTACACAGCAATTAAAATCTTAAGCATTAATTGCTTTTTGTCTGCTTTCTTCCTCCCATGGCTCTTCATGAGAAGCTGAGTGTTCTGTTTACTCCAAGTAGGAAGAATGCAGATCAGGAACAAAGATGGCAAAGAGGCAGTATCTGTCAGCTATTCCCACAGTCAGACAGATTTCCCACATTTTGGCTTGATGCAAAAACGGGGCAGATGGATCATCACAAAGTGACAACCTGTACTTTAAGTCAAAGCTGACTAAAACACTTGGAAGACGACAAAGTAAAACCTTTTCTACAGCTGATAGGTTACATCGTGGCATGACGACAGGCGTTATGCACAGAGCTAATGCAGCCGCGGCTGCTCCGCCGGAGAGCCATGGGCTCCTCGCGGGCCAAGCCTTCGCTGGCCCTCCTCGTGGCCCAGATGCAAGTCTTCTGTACCTCTGTCAAGAGATCTGGGTCAGTTACAAAAATGTACTTTCTTGTAGTGAGATTCATTCTCTTGGCCATGAAGAATGTATTAGCTATACTATTATTGCAGGCTGTGACTACTTGTGTTCTTTTCAGTGCTTATTTTTTATCTCTTATTCATTTCTCAAAGCATTTTTAACATCTTTTCAGTGCTTTTTCAGACTGAAATTTCAACATTATGTGCAGTATTAGGAAATAGTTAAAATGAAATCCACCCCAGTTGCTTCAAGGCTCTTCTTTCTCATTCTCTCAGCTTTCCAGAAGCCTTACATTTAGAGAATAAATTTATAATTGTGTGGATTTTAACTCTCCTCACCCTCATATATAAATGAGCAGGTATTAAGGAAGCTGACTGTTGCACTGAACTCCAAAGCCAGTAAAGATGTGCTCAGATCTCTCTCCCAATCTAGGAACACGGATGAGCCTCTCTATCCTCCAATACCACTAAAAACTCTAAGCCAAAATGAAATAAAAAGACCTAAAGCCATCAACAAACAAACCTGGTGAACCAACTTAAACTAAAAGGTAAAAAAAAAATAAAATAAAAATCTCTTTTTCCTCTAAAACTGGAAGAAACCCATAAGCTACAATACGTCCAAAGGAGATGTCACTACTAGTAGCTGTTTATAGTCCAGAGATGCTTCTACAGTATCATACCAGGCAACAGGATAAAACTCTCAAACAGATGGGTAGACACAGCTTTGGATAATTGTTAAGATCAAGGAGGTTTAAGGATTTAAAATGTTTTCACATGCTGGGTGCAGAAAATCTACATGCTTTTCAGACAAAATTGGAGCAGACTCATTTTAGAGCAAACTTCAAGACATACAGCTCCGCAAATGAACAAAGAGAAGATGGCAAAAGCTGAAGGCCTTTATTATGCCTTTCGTTAGACAGTTGTTCCTTTCAGATTATGGCAATGGACTCACCTACCTTAGCTTATGGCTGTAGGTACCTGAGAATAAACAACGTGCTGTTTATAATCCATGAAGCATCTATTACTTTTAAGAATCTGGCATGATACAAACCTAGGAACATAGCTCGGGCAAAGGCTTCTTTCACTTGCAAGGAGGAACATCCAGCTAACCATAGGCCAGTCAACCACACCTCCATCCCAAGAAGGTTATGGAGCAAATCTTCCTGGAAGCTACTTCCATCGCATAAAGGAGGTGACTGGGAATTTACCAAGGGTAAATTTTTCCTGACTAACCTGATCATCTCCTACAAAATGCTAAATGACTTCACAGATTAGAGGAGGGCACTGCATTCTCAGTGTCTGTGGTTGATATCAAATTGTCTGGAGCGGTTGAAATGCTGGAGGCTGCTCTTCAAAAGGACTTATCTAGGCTGGAAAAATGGGGTCATGGGCACCTCATGAAGCTCTGCCAAGTCCTTCCCCTGGGATAGAGTAACTCCTTGCAATGATACAGGCTGGAGAATGGCTGTCTAGAAAACAGCTCTGTAGAAAAAAAAAAAAAAAAAAAAANTCCTGTTGAAGAACAAGCTGGGGGGTTCAGCAACGTTCTCCTGCAGTAAGGTCAACAGCATCCTTAGCTGTATCAGCAAGTGTGCAGCCAACAGGTTGAGGGAAGGGATTTTTCCTCCTCTATTCAGTATTTGTAAGACCACATCTGAAGTACTCCGCCCAGTTTTGGGCTCCCCAGTACAAGAAAAGCATTGACATATAAAAAACAAGTCCAGTGGAGGGCTACCAAGACAATGAGGGGCTGGAGTACATGACATGGGAGAAGAAAAGGCAAAGGAGATAACTTACTGGCTGCAGTAAGTTACAGGAGGAGTACAGAGAAGACAGAGCCACTCTTCTGTGAGGTGCCCAGTGGAAAGACAGCAGGCAACAGACACAAGTCAGAGCATGGGAAATTATTTCGCAATAAGAGAGGAAGATGTCTTGTATCATGATAGTAGACAAACACTGGAATAGAAGCCAGGAGAGGCTGATGGATCTCTACCCTTAGAGATACACAGAAATGGACTGGACGAGGTCCTGAGCAACCTGCCCTAAGCAGGCCTGCTCTGAGCAAAAGGTTAGACTCGAAACCCCTGGGGGTCCATTCCAACCTACCTGCTTTTGTGATTCTAACATTTCTTCCTGTTCTTTAACATACCCCGGGTCTGGAAGCCCAGCTTAGCTCTTGTTATGATGGAAATTTAATCTACATCTAAGATGGAAATTTAGCCTTTCCTTTTCCCCTCTTATTTTCCTGATTGTACCATACAAGAAAATAGGGAATTAAAAATCTCTCACAGATACTTGGGAAGGACCTCATCAAAGGCTATTTCCATTCCTCTGCCCCAACCAGGGTCAACAATACCTATTTCATTCCTGAGAGAGGTTCATCTAGCCTTTTCTTAAAGTCTTCCAGTGGTAGAGACTTCTCAAAACTTCTCATTAAATCTTCCACACCACACTACTGTCAGCAAGTCAAAAATATTTTGTCTGCAATGTATTTATTGATTTCGTGAGATCGTCATACCTACATTGCCAACCTAAATTCACCTGTTACAGCTTAACAATGGTGTAAAGCAGAGGGTCACCTCAGTAAGTACCACTTCCTCATACGAAGCAGTTAACACAGAAGAGGGATTGTCATGGATTGTGGCAGAGGATAGAAACTTGAAGATGATGATGAAGAAACCTACAACAGAGGATAAATTACTAGATACAAAAGCAGTCATAAATAACAAAAGCTTGTTGTGATACCAGCTCTTCTAGAGATTTTGCTGTTCTAGTTATGGTAAGTAAAAGGGGATGGGACAGTGGACATCATTTGATATTCCACTCTAGACCAAAGATGAGATTTTTCCATTTCACATTTACTGGAAAATATTGCCTGGAAACAGGGAGGTTAGCTCTTCAACAATGACATAACACGTGCCGTTATCACTGCAAAGGTCAGAATATGAGACAATTTTTAGCTTATTTACAGCTGTAATAATAGTAAACTCTCTTTCCTTTAAAACCATTTTAATGTGTCAGTTGCAAATTTAAAAATTAGTATTGATGTATAATTCAGAGAGGATTACGCACAATTTAAAGAGCAAATAATGCCAAATCCAATGAACATCTCAAAAGATCATATACTGAAATCTAACAACAGACGACAAAAAACGAATGACCAACCATTTGCTTCTTTTTGGCACCGTGGTGTGTATTCAAAAATCAAATTACCATAAGAGTACTTTTGGGATCTTTATCTGACTTCTTGCATAAAACAACCTACAAGACTTCCTTGAAGTAGTACTGAAATGGAGCCTTGCTTTTAGGAAAACTTTCTTTTTATAAATACCAAATTCTGGTTTAGTTGTAGTGAATAATCTACAAAAAAGCTGTGATAAAATGTTCCAATGAATCACTACCCTCATTCTTTACAATTTGTAAACTTTTATTTCCTTTCTTTTTTAGTCTGCATATTTCTAGTTTCAACTTTAAGCCACTGGATCTTGCTTTATCTTTTACCAATAGATTTAAAAGCCTCTCTTCCCCAGGTAGGCCAGTGAAGAATTAATTTTCTGAACCTTCCCTAAAAAAGACTACACTTCACAGCTGGTCACTGTGTTTCCCAATCTTTAATCATTTTCAGATTTCTTCTCTGAACAACCTCCTTGATTTGTGAACACAAGATGGTGAGATATTATACTGGAAGATCTATCTAATAAACACAGGGCTGATGTATTTATGTTACTAAATGATACTACCCTATGTCGGCTTCTGGAGCCAAGAGTATCATCAGCACTTCCAGCCATTTTACATTGCAGGGAGCTTGTCTCAGCTACCCACAATGACTTAAGTTTTTAAGTCATTGTTTCCAGGGATACTGTAAGGGAAACTATTCAGCATAGACCACACACCCTGTTCTTAGATGTACTGCTTTACATACACGCTGAAATATATGTTGTTTGTGCCCACCTTAAGAAGAAATCCAAATGACTCTGAGTGGACTGTTATTTTAATCATCAACTGGCAAAACTCTGGAAAATTAGTAAATATTAGGGGAAAGCTGTGATTTTCTGTTTTCTTTCGAGGTCACTGACAAAAGCTTATAGCAATGCAACAACAAGAACCAGGCCCTAAAGGACCTAAGCAGAGTAACTGCTCCTCATTCAAAACCGTATTTCATATCTTTCAGTTATCCAACTTTATACCCATTTAACGTGAGTCATGTTAATACTGTATTGTTCTAATTTCTTACCAGTAAGTGAGCTACAGAAATATATTCCTTCTGCCTATCATCCACATACACCTGCATTCTGCTTTCTCTGGGACAACTCTGTAGAAGCATGTAATAAACATTGCTCAGAAAGGATATGAATGTAGACGTGACAAACAGAAATCGAGTGGTGCAACAATCTTAACTACAGTTACTCTGATAACCAGGTTTTTGTAAGTATTAACATTTTCAAGATGTCTCTCGCCAGCTTACTGAGCACAAACTCAAAAAGGTCACTGGTATGAAGTTCCTAAATTTTTAAAAAATACTTTCTAAAAAGGATGCAAGTCTGAACACTACATATGATTTGTAAACATAAAAGGTATGTCTTCTCTTTGGACTATGAAATTTTTGTGAAATGCTAAATTTTATCTCTCCTAGCAGAACACGATACCCTGACAACTACACTCACCACATCTGAAGGCAGATCTTGTCAGGGGCCTCACTGCAGGAATTCAGGGGTTTGTTCACATAATAACATGTTTCTTTTGCCTGAAGATACCTCAGTGGGTGTAACTGATCTCTGCACAGGGAGACCGTGGCAGACTCATCCACAGTAGGATGAGTAAGTCCTTTTAATCCTTCTTAGCTGCCCACAAACCACGTCATCTGAAGAAATCCAGAACTGTGCCTCAAACTAAGCCAGAGAAGGTTACCAACACATTAACCCCCCTTTTTGCTTATTAAAAGAAAAATTAAGAGCTTTGAAAGTCAGAAATTTTTGTTGCTCCTGACTTTGAAAGGCCTAATTGTGAGACAATTGTTTCACAGGACAAGTTTTAGAGATTTCTCTTGTAACTTCAGGAGAGACAAATTGCTCGCAAGTACCTGCAGTCAATGGGGAGATGACGGTAACTCACCTGGTAACAGGGGAGCGAGCCACACACAGTTTAACCACCCACGCACTGACCTTTAAGCATTGCGAGGAAGGAGAATTTTCTTCCTCTTCCCACGACACCGTGTCCTCTATGAGGCACTGCCTGTTTCCAAACATCACTTTTGATTCTGCAGGACTGTGTCTGCAAATGGACATGCGTCCCTCCCAGACCTCCAGCTCCTCTGCCATTCCCTGCAATACACTCCTCTGCTGTGGCACAAACCATGACTGCCGCATGCACGTGTCTGTCTGTCTGCCTGCCTGCCTCCTGGGAATCAGCTGTGCAAGATGGGGCATTTTCCCTCTGCCTGCTGATTTTTTATGCTGTTCCAACCTTCTCCAGAAAGCCAAGGGTATTTTGAGTTCAACAGGAAAACTCGAGGCCAATAAAGAAATGGGAAAATATATTTAAATTATTTTTAAATCCTCTGATAGCCCTGTATAAAGGAAACACAGCACTTCAGGCAGCTTTGGCAGCGTCATGCAGGCAGGCATGGACTCAGCCATGATATTCCTCTGGCTGCCTTAGAAAAGCAGAACCTCCAACTGTGAGGATCATCTAACACAAAGGATGAAGAATAGCTCTGTGTGCTCTGTAAAATATATATGTACATATATTATAGCATCAAGACGAAGGTACGAGAAGCTATGGATTGCAATTGTGCAGTTCAGAAAGCATGCCTTGATATTCATTTTGGAGACATCCTAAAAGCATAAAACAGGAGTTCCTGGTTTATTTCTGAAGTACCGACCTGTTCTGCTTTATCTTCCCCTCTTACACTTATCAAGCCATTTTCCCATCCTCCATGCTGCAGTGAGGCACTGTCAACAATTTCGAGAGACCTGGGCTCAGAACTAGAACAGGTCCATTGCCAGACTCATTTCCAGCTTTTGTTTTACCTGTTTACCCAAAATGCAGAAAACGCAAGACTGTCTCAGTGCACCTACTGATACTCGATACCTGATACTTGATTGCTGCCTGTCCTCAAGAACTGCTTCTATGACCTTCCTGGAACTCACTCTGCACCACTCTTATTAATGCCCAAATTGTGCCACCTTCTCCGGGTAAAAACCTTGAAATTCTTCAGTCTCGCATGACTTGTCACCCTCCCCATTGCCCATAACAGGGTGCAGGAGCAAACACCATTTCCACTCGAGCCTATTTCTATTACTGGCACACGTAGGTCTGAAAAGTCCAAATCACTACCTGGAACGCTCTGAAAAGCTTCTCAGGGCTGGCTTAGTCTCAGTTCAGAGAATGAGAAGGGCTGGAATGGCAGCAGTCACTCTCCTTCAGCATAAGAAATGTCTTTTGCAAAGCACTGTAAAAATCACTACTGGCTGAATAGCTAAATGAGCACCAAGCCTTCTTATTTTGGACTCTGGAGGCTTTACCCTCTCAATGCTAAATGTCCAAAAGAAGAAAGAATTAAGGAAATTCGTCACATGATGACGAGTATGAAAGTTAACATGGCTATAGTGCTGTTAAACGAAGTTGTAATGCAGCACTTCTAAGATCATATAGCATAATACAGAAAAATACAAGAAGAACAAGAAGAAGAACAATACTAGAAGAGCTATACAATCCATCCATGAGAAAAAGGAAAAAAAACCCCAAACAACTCTATCAAAAGCCAAGATAGATTATTCTGCTGCATGGTAACAGAGGTCACCATGACTCCGCACACAAGGAGAATCCTTCAAGTGCTGAGACAGCATTGCCCTCATCATCTTCTATTTTGTTTCAACTCATTGTGAATAATTTTGTCCACAGATATGGATAAGAAAGGAAATTTCAAGTTCAGAGTGTCCGGGAATAGCATGGTATTAGAGATTCATTGCCACTGTTAAAAGTCTTTGCCAAAAGCTCGTAGGAACTTCAGGAAAACAATTCTGAGAAATGATCTAGAACACACTATCATTTAAAACTTACTTAAAACGCCAAAAGTCTCTCAGATCTTTGAGTTAATCAATCTTTTAAGAAAATTTACTATCACCTTTCAACAGTGCTTCAATCTCACTTCCCATTTCTGTGAAATCAGTCTCTAGATGCCATAACGGAAACTACAAAAGACAATACATGCAACTAACAGAGACACAGCTGCCTGGGATTACAGACAGCCCAAGAAAAGAGCTCGGAAACATGAAATGGAATTTAGCAGGGGATAAGTCAGGTAATAATACTGTTTTACAACACTGTCAGGAGCAGTTTTGCCCTTTAAGGCAATAAGCAATCGCATCATGAAGAACCAATGAGTGACGAAGCCTTAAGTGTCAAATGAGAAGGCTGGTAGGAATGGAACAGGATCTACCTTCCTGAAGGCAGCTGTATTTTTAAAAAGTTGGAGATGCAGTTTTAATAATTTTATATGAAAACAAATCAGCTTTGCAAAGCACAAAATAGGTTCCCATGAAATACTTTGGTCAAACAATTTTTGGAAATAAGGCCCGCATGCATTGTTAATTTAAGGGCAGTGTGCAAATGGTATTTTCCTACTCATCAAATGCTGAGTTATATGCAAACAAACTAAAATACTGTACAACAGCCAAGGATGTGAGCACCTCTGTCATACTAATTCTGGCAAAATTAGTAAATCTGCATTTGATCCTAATTCATGTAATATTCATCTCTTTAAGGTACAACTTTAATCTCTGCAGTTCTCTATACAGCACACAAACATCAAATATTTCTTCCCCACAGATCAGCTAACACACTCTAAATCTACTATTAAATCAGCTGTATTTTAAGTATTTTAACATGGCTTAAGGTAAAATCTATTAAAATTAACAAATGCAGTTAACGTAAACATCCTAAATCCAGGAAAGACACATATTAGTACAGGCTTCAATAAACCTACTTTTTTGTGCATTCGGGAAGTGAAATGATCAGAGGCCACTGAAACTACATTTACTGAAACATGAACTGAAAAGTGTCCTGAAACCATGTGAAGCCTCAGCCCTTCAACTAGAAATACCAGGTTATCCCAGAGATGGTATCTATGAGTGAGCTATGAACAAAATTTGACATTTTATCACACAATCACTGCATTGTAATGAGTAGCCCAAAAGAAACATACTAACATGTTCATCAGCTTTTTTTTTTAATGTTTTCTCATTTGGGGTGTTTATATGGCCCTTGGTGGTCTACTGCCTTTTTATGTTGAGTAAAGAACCTACGTTTTTTAATTTATGTATCTTATTAATGCAAATATGTTTTAAAAAGCCATTTCTGAGCCTCCTCCCTCTGATCTCTATTATTATTTTACAGTAGCAAACTCTTTACACTTGACCTAAAAGGGAAATGCTATTCTGTATAACTACAGAATTCGTAAGATTTTACGCACACAGGCATTATTACAGTGAAACAACCAACGTCTTGTCTAGTTTTGAATTCTGCTTCAACAGTGTCACACAGCCAGCCACACAACCACAGGTCCACACAGTGAATTCATTACTAAGCTTTGTCAAATAATGATTGATTTGAATTACAAGCGTTTTATGGCATTTCTTCAAACACTACTAAGCAAAGTTTTAAATGTGTCAACACTGACTGATTTTTAAAGACTGTCGCCCACAAAATTTCAGCTGCTTAACCATTGGTGGGAAGAAGCTATTACTATTTCACAAAAGTCCATGTCCTTGTCAGAAACATGTCCGTAGCCTGATAGCAAAAATGGGTCAAAAAGAGACAGAGCATAAAAGGAAAAACCAAGAGCTGAACATTTTACCTCACTGTCTGGGCTGGGCTGGATAACTTCCCAGGTCTGAGAGTCCACGTCGTAGCAGTGAAGCTCATTGGGCAGCGTGTTATCTGCAGCACCACCGAACACGTAGAGATGCCGGTCGAACGCAACCATTGTGTGGCCGTATCTTCGCTGTGGAGGAGGAGGGGAGCCTCGGAGTAAGTGCTCGGTAGGAATTCGTGTCCAGCTGAGACATTAAACATGAAACAGTGTATTTTTTACAATTTTCTTCTGCGAAGGAAGTTTTCTAACTCTAAGATTGTAAGAATAAAGAAGAGGCGCTCTATTACAGTACTTATGGGACCCGAATGAGAACAGACAACGACTAATCCCGCAGATTTCTCAGAGACGTACGTCAGTGCCACGTTGCTAAACTTCTAACGGAAAATGTGATAAAGGCAACATGGTTCCATAGCCCAGATGTATTTATGTAAACCCCAGCAGCTCAAAGACCACAACCTGGGAAGGAATCGGTGATCTATTATCACACATTTTAATTCTAAGTAAAGGGCTCCGTTCTGATACCATAACCCATTTTGGTAATTCACTATGATATCACAATTTCAGCCAAGGTCTGGAGGCCGTTAGCTGTGTTGTTTCAGTTGTGGTTCCACTTCACCCAGTAACCAGACAGACCAGGTTGTCAGAACAGACCAGTGCGTCTGTATTGCCAATTTTTGGCATTTTCCCCCCATCAGACGGGCCACATTTTCAGAGCAATGGTCGGGCCTCTGAACAAGTCACACCAAACATCTCAAACTGAATACTCAAGATTTTAAAAGATACTATGCATTTCACATTTCCCAGTGATTTCACTATGAACTGGTATTTCACAGGACCTGTCTGGTTTTAATCAGGTATTCATATAACAACTTTTAGGAAGGTAATATTTGGCATCCCATTCTGAATACACTAAGATTCATACTTACCGTTTAAAGTGAACCTACTGAACTTTCTGTTCATCTGCTGAAAAAGACCTAGCCGATGCACATAGCAAATGTCAAAGTCTCATTGAAACAGTCCATATTTTATCTTATCTGCCCTTATCTACCCATCATGAGATGCAGCATTCTTCCTCAATACCATTAAGTATGTGCATTTCTCAACTCAAGTTGTCGAGGATTATGTGGATTTTGTGCGACTTAACTGTCTACACTTACATCTTTTCCTTGAATTCAAACTGAAAGAGATTATTGGTAATCTTTGCTCCACTCTGGCCAGAGAAAACAAACATCTTGTCTTTGCAAACAGCCACGGGAAAATTACAGCATGAAGGAGGAATTTCACCACTTTGTTCAATCTGAAAGATAATGAAGTTCAAAATTAAAAATGTATTATTGCAGTGCACAACTACGCATGGTGAGTATGCCGCAGGACCGTGCAATCCATCGGCAGACAGACCGACCACATGGCAGCAATGTGTGCAGACAACCAAGTCCCTATAAATCTGGCTACAGGTAATCAACTAATGCTGTGCTTACACGTCTGCACAGACTAATTTTACCATGGATAAAAAGGGTGGGAGGACACATTTCTAAAGCCCCTGATACTGCACGGATCAGGACTCTGATTTTGATAGTCAGCCAGCAAAGCTCCCAGTCTATGGCAGTGGTTAAAATGGGAAATGCGGCCCCTTTTTATAGGGGGCATAGCAAAGCCACCACGGGCAGTCTAGATCCAGTTCACAGATTCAGAAGCAAAAATCACACTTTCGTATACGCCTGGTTTTCCAAATACACAAATAAAATCAGATTTGAACTGTTTTCTTTTCAGCTGTGTGACAAATACATTCTGAAGAGAGAGCAATGCAGTCCAGCACAGGATATTTTAAACAATTGTGTATGAAAACCAAAAAAGAAAATTCTATGTCTTAGTTCAAATTAAAGTTTCTCACCTCTTCCCAGCATGTTAGTTCTCTGTCCTGTAGGCCAATTGTCCACATATCATTTAACCTATGTTATAACACAAAAAAATACTTGATTTGAAACAGTTTATTTTTGGTAATTTTTAGCTCATAGAGTTGAAAGGACAGAGATCTATTTTATCAGCATTCCTTCTCCTGCACAGGAAGAATCTCCTACTTCCTATAACAGAAAAAACTACTAGAATCTTTTTGTCCGACACCTAAATTTTATGCCAGCACCTAAGCTTGCTTTAGTATACTTGTAACCAGAAAGATGCTACAGTTAACAGTTACACACAGCAACTCTGCCTGTAGCTTAAGGGTTTGAGCTATTTAATCTTCAGGATTTTTACAGAAACACCCCTTATTACCCGGCCTTCTTCTACCCAACCCTGCTAACCCCTGAGACTGACCGCAGTACTTGTTTATGTGGCTGAATCCTACCTCAAATACATCAAGGAGGACAAAGCGGGTATCCTGACACATCACGGACTACTATGTATCTGACTATGCTTTTCCCGGTACAAGTTACTCACAGAAAACTGCAGATGCTTCCTTTGTTCAAATCTGCCTGGAGGCTCATGTTCCACAGAACAACATTTTTTAACATGATTAGACATATTTAACATAAACTAGACAGCTCCTCTCACCCAATCCTGCCTTCCAGCTACCCAAGGTCCCCGGGGAACTCCCTAAGCTGGAACTGAGCAATTCCACAGAGTCATGCATCTTTCTCCAATTCCTCCTCCAGAAATAAAGAAAAGATCCCATCTGTTTCTGCAATTAGCAGCAGTTCTCCTGGAGACTTTGAGGAGCTGATAACTTTTCTGCAGATTCTCCTCAGAAGAGGAGGCAGCCCAGCACGTTGAGGCAGCTCCCAGTTTGTGACACTCTCTATATGCTCTCACCATGCAAATACTGTGCATCAACATAAAATACTTCTCGAGTTCATCAAGACAGAGAAAAATTATGTGTTCAGGACTGATTCTTCCTTGGTAGACTAAGAACAAATATGAAGAGCTGCCATCTGGGTAAGGCACCAGACTCTCCCTACCTTCTTAGTACTACTCATTTCCAGTCCCTTCCCACCCAAAATCTCACCTCCCTTCAATCTAAATAATCTTGGTATTTCAGTGCAATATCCCACCAAGAGTATCACATACTTTCAGAGAAAAAGCTGACATGTTGCTCTTAGTTATGTCATATGACTTCAGCGAAAATCCATGCTTTGTTCCATAAGTCTTCAGCGACATCTCGAAGGCCTGTGGCCATCTTTTGAGAAATGCTCATTTGTCAAAGATCATTTAGCATCTTTACAACCAATAAGGGTGTCAAATTATATATCCATAGCCATTCTGAGTCACCAGATTTTTAGCTTTTAAACACATACTTATTTGAACACAAACTGGTGAATTGCAAAAATGCAATGCTCAACAACAGGCTGGGTTTTGCAAAGCTCCAGTGATGTGTTTAAATCGCTTGGTGTATGAAAATGCCTCTACAGAGGTGAAAAGTGAGGGACTGGGATTTTACAAAAGCACCCAAAGAGAGAGTGACCCCACCACATACCGTGCATTGCCATCATATCCTGCAAAGATCCACAGCTTGTCACTATACACTGTTGCGCCGTGAGCTGACCTTGCAACTGGCAATCTGCAATTGAGAAAGTTAAGAAAACAAATTTTTAAATCACCTGCAGAGGTGCGGTAAGAAGGATCTGTGTGACAGCTAAAATGCACGTGTAAGAAGAATAAAGTCCCCTGCGCAAAATGGCCAAGAAACTCGTTCTGTCACACACCCTCAAAACACAAAGCAAGCCTCTGAAAGGTACATTTTCGAGTTTTACACTCTGCTTTTCTTCACTAGAGAAAAATTACCTTAATGCGTACAAAAAAAAAAGGAAAAAAAGCCAAACAATTAATTCCTTGCCAGGTCTCAAATACTCTTAAAGTATTTTATGGAAAGTAGCTAAATACTGGGACAATTAATAGCCCTATCATTACGGCAAAGTGGCAAGCCACTTGTGCCATAAAAATCCCATGCATATTATCACACACTAAGAAGGAGAAACACATAAATGAGACGCGAGACAGAGCTCACAGTGCTTATTTGGGATGGTTTAGTGGGGCGCTCCTGAGACACAGTGACCACTATAAAAGATCAATCCTACAATTTATCGTCCCTTTGCTGTTTTTACTAAATCAGCCAAGAAGTGTTGAACAAAATTGTGATGCCTCAAGTCCAGTAGATGTAATGTTAGCTTGTTTGAGGTCATTTGTGCAGTATGCACACTTGTAACTGTGGAGAAATATAAGGACATTTGAGTTTGTAAAATATGAAAAAGAATTACTCTCTGAAATGATCAGAGTTGCTAGAATAACGAGAAAGTTCTAAAACATAACGTACGCCCATCAGAGGTGAGCAACAGCAACTCAAGAATGGATTGGGTATTTCTTATCCCTTTCTACTAATCACACTAATAAATGTTCCCTTCCTCCCACCACTAAAATCAGCATTTCAGAAACTTCAAATACATAATGAACTGTGGGTAAAGACACAGTATGTCCCATACATGGGTGTGGTAAACATTAAGTAAGGTCACAGACAACATCCTGAAATGAGCACAAAGTCAACTTTTAGAAGTAATGTATTGCTGGTTTTGATTTTGCCTTGGAAAGCTGAATCTTAGAAACCTGATTGACAGTATAAACATATATCATCAACCTATTAATTTGCTTCTGAATTTATTTGTGTGAACACACATCACCTTAACGCGCTTCAAGCAAACGTGTGCATTTCAGAGCACTCCAAGAAAGTCCAACTTTAATCAGAAAAGAATGTGTAGATTTAATTACAAATAAGCTTCAAATTGGTTTCTGATGAAATTGAGTTAAAACTATGAGGGATCAACAAATTTCATGCTATCCTTGAAAAAGAAACAGTTCAAACAAAAGTCTTCCTTTGCTCCCATCCCTTCTGCCACAGAAATGAAATGTGAAGCATGGATTTTGGTCAGATTTCCAATATAGTACACTCTGGAATGGAGGCCTTGCAAAAAAACTCCTTCAGAACAAAAGAGTTTTCAGAAAACCTTAAGCAAGAAAGCATAGCAGAAATTGCCATGGAGCCTTAATATTGGCATTGTAACCAATTCTAACTTTGTAATTTTAAATGTCTGCTGAGTTATGCTCAAGTCCCCTTGAAGC
The DNA here is from genome assembly GCA_008711295.1 of Anarhynchus alexandrinus. Lineage (NCBI taxonomy): Eukaryota > Metazoa > Chordata > Aves > Charadriiformes > Charadriidae > Anarhynchus > Anarhynchus alexandrinus. Next base: position 547,303 of record VUYV01000265.1, read on the forward strand.
ATGGGGTAACGATGCCAGCGCCTTACCTTCCTTCAGTCTTCCACTCTGTCCACTGTCCTGTTGCGAACTTATATTCAAAGAGATCATTTTTATTCTTCAGGTTGGAATTGGAATAAATGTCTCCAGTATAGCCGCCTGCGCAAGAACAATTCTGTTAGCTTCAAATACAATAGAGCATACACACTTCTAATCATTGTATTAGAAGAAAACTTAAGTTTAGATTGCACAAAGAGTGGGTATTTGGGTAATGGTGGGAGATTTCTCCACTCCTAGCCCTAAAGAAACACTATGATAACTTTCAAGTCTTCCTTACATTAGACAAAACAGCGAAAGTATTTCCAAGCTAAAGTTGAAATCACAGTCAGCCATCAAAAATACTGGATTTGCTAATGAATTACATCTTTCGATACTTCCTAAAAATATCTCATTATTTTTTCAAAACAATACCAGCACATTTCTCATTCCAAGCACGCACAACTGTAATCTGCCGCTCTCTTACCAAACACAAACATGCTGCTCCCATAGACCACAGCTGAGTGGTGATACCGCGGTGCTGGCGGGGTCCCCGTGGTAAAAGCCCTGCACAACATTTAGAACAGCAGCAATCAAACACCCTTGTCATGCTTCAGGCACTCAAAGCTATTGTGCAGATTCAAAAAAGAAACAATTGCTAGAAGTTACTCTACTGTTCCTGAGTGTTTTCATTAGTTTTGGTTTCTTAATTGTACTGTCTAAGACTTTATGACAGACTTTGTGCTATAAGCATAAGTGGTTACAAACATGATGCTGCTGAAATCTGTTTGGCAGAGATAGCAAGCGAGGCACGGGTAAGTCAATGCAGACTGCAGAGTCCAGAGCAAAGAAGCAAAGCAAAGACATCTGCGAGCCCCCCCTTGGCACCTTTCCTGCCCTGAGGGGCTGCAGCAGTCCGGTCCCTCTGCCCCCGCATCCTTTCAGCACCCTCACAGGGAGTACAGTGACAACCCACCGCACTCTGTCCATCGCTGTGCTGCCCCGCATCCCCTGGCTGGCAGGACACTGATAACCTCCCTGAGAGCTCAGCCACGCAGTGGGCTTGCAGAGCTCAGCTGTGACAGCACCTGGATGGGGGGTGATGCTTCCCCCTGGTAGAGCCCCCAGCTTTTACTGCTGGGACTGAGGCGCTGAGGAAGGACGAGGCACCTCCCAGCCCCGCAGGCGGGGAAGGCCCGAGCCCGGAGAGCACAGCGCAGCCCACCTGCACCACGAGCAGTCCTTCACGTCGAAGCGCAGCAGGTCGTTCAGCATCGTCTTCCTGCGGGGAGGAACGGGAGAGGCGGCTGAGCCGGGCCGCGGCGCCGCTGAGGGGCAGCCCAAGTCCCCTCAGCCCCGCTCCCCTCAGGGCAGCCCAACTCCCCTCAGGGCAGCCCAACTCCCCTCAGCCCGGCCCGCTCCCCTCAGGGCAGACCAACTCCCCTCAGGGCAGCCCCGCTCCCTTCGGCCCCGCTCCCCTTAGCCCCGGGCCTGCTCCCCCCGGCGCCCACAGGCCCGCCGTGGCCTTACCCGTTGTCCCCGCCGAAGACGTAGATGGCGTCCCGGTAGGCCACCACGGTGTGCTTGCTGCGCCTGCGGGCGGCAGAGAGCGGCGGTCAGGAGCCGCCGGGACACCCACCGCTCCCCCCCGTCCCGTCCCGTCCCGCCCGCCGCCCGTCGCCCCCCGCTCACCGGGCCCCCACGAACTCGTCGCAGGGCGGGAGGCGGCGCCACCGGTGCACCGTCTCGAAGGGCCCGAAGTTGAGGGTGAGGTATTCGACGCTATCCGAGCAGCTGTGGTCGAAGTCCACGCTCGGCGCCACCTTCGAGCGCCCCGCGCCGCCCGCCGGGGCCCCGGCCGCCGCCATGGCCCGCGCCAGCCCNCCGGACTACAGCTCCCGGCGTGCCCCGCGACCGGGGCTCCCGGCGTGCCCGGCCGCCCCCCTTGGACTACAGCCCCCAGCATGCACCGCTCCGACGGGGAGGGCGCCGCGGCAGCAGCCTGCGGCGCTGCGGGGCGGGAGGTCGCGGGTTCGAGCCCCGCGGAGGGGCAGTGACAGAGCCGGGTAATGCTGCCTCCGTAAAGACTCGGAAACAAGGAGGGTTAAAAGAGTTTATTTGTTAATACAAAAAACCAAACCGAGAACAATACTCATGAATACGCATAAAGTCTCGTTCCAGAGTCATAGCTGAGCTATTAACTAGCTTAATTATAGCCTGTGGCTATCACAGCTTTGTGCTATTTGAGCAAAATAACACCCAGTGTGCAAAACACAATCGATTCCTCCCCACGGAGCAGCTGTGAGCAGGACACGCATGTGCGCAGGGCTGTGCGGCAGTCGGCAGCCCACCTGTGAGTTTGAATTCAGTTTAACGGGGAGCTTGTATTTCCTAACACGGTGTTAGTAACCTTACGACTATTAGTTTAGTTTCTTCTCACAGCAGACGAAACCAGACTTTGGATGCATCTCCGTGGAGTCCAGCATTTTTCATCCTGAGCAATCACCTTGTTACAGGACAGAGTTGTTTCAGCAAAGCTGACACCCCTCCAGCAAAAAAAACTTGTGTAAAGGTACGTCATGGAGCGTTCAGAATTTTGTTAGGAGGAAGAACAGTGAGACAGCATAAGGGCGAAGGAGTTACATCGGTGAGAGCACCAGCAGGACCAGGCAGAGGTCCTTCAAACCATCTCCCTTGCGCACTGTTTCTCTCACATCCTATTTGGCATCTTTTCTAGGGGAAGCTTGCGTCACAGTATTTCTTGCCAAAAACCTTCCTGCAAACCCTGAGTTCGCTTGCAACAGAGCGTGCTGCACAGCTACGCTGTCCCTGGGCCCCACCGCCTCCAGGGCTTGTCCTAAACTCCACACCTTACCCCCACACCTTACCTCACCTCCTTTGCAGCAGCACCGTGTCCCACCAGCTCGGGCTGCACGTGAGCCAACACTGCAGGAGGGACAGTGCAGAGTCCCCAAAAGCCACTTATCCCCCAATCTTCCCCATCTCACCAGCTACACTCTTGGAAAAGCCATCGATACCTGCACATCAAAGAGCAGTTTCTCACCAACACGCTGAAGAGCTGCAGCAGGAACTCTAGGAGACACTGGCCCATCTACCTCTGGGACGTTGCAATCGCAAAGAAATCCTTTGATGTCTCAGTTCAGGATGCGGAATGGTATCAGTAGTACCAGGTTGCTCTCATTTTTCATGGTCTTGTTTAAACCCACCATCCAACTTAACTAAAGCAAGCGAAGTGCCACGAAGGCACACACCAGTTGAGCCCCACCAGCACCTCTCCAGGAGCGCTGCCTAACCAGACCTGAACGTGCCCAATTTACAACCAACACCCTAAAATACACCTAGATGCTTCCAGGTGTTTGGTATTCACTTACCTCCAGGAATGGATGACTGGTTTTGAGCCTTGCTGCCAATGCATGGGGCAAAAAAAGATGGTTCTACCCCTTCCCAGGGCTGGAACCGGTCACTCTGTGGACACCCACTTGTCCCTTCCTGTACAGCAGTGAGGACACACCACTGCAGCCGTCTATTTCTAGTTTGCTTTCCTGTTCAGTTTAACTCGTTGGCCCTTTTCATTGAAAGCTGAGAGACAAACGCCTCAAAACAAAATTCCTACTAGACTTCAAAACAAAAATAAAAAATGTCAGGTAGAAGACAGAACCACAGCGTTCCCCACCAAAGAGGCCATGGCACAAAGTTTAATTATATATTCTTATACACCAGAGAATCCACAGGGAAGAAAGATACCGCAACACAGCTGCATGGAAAATTCTGATCAGAGCTTATGCCATATTAGACACAGACACACAAAAATCAGGCTTCAAATTCTGCTTCTTGGAGCTATTCATACAAAATCATTAAGAACTCGAGGATGGGTCAGACCAGCCTGCAGCCAACAGTGGGGATTCCCCCTCGTTCTGCCCATTCTCAGGTACAACGTGAGGGGTTGGGGTGGGAGAGGGGAGCAAGGTCTGCTTTAGAATTCAGGGTTATTTCACCATTTTCCCCAAACATGCTACACAAATTGTGCCATCTTTGTCTGTTACAAAGTTAATTTATTATCCCCTCCTGGTAAAAAAGTGAAAAGCTATACTCTGTTAGACCAGTGAGATACAGAATTACCCCAGCTCTTTCGAGGTTTTTAGATACAACTTCGAAGCATATTATTCCACAAAGGAACAGCAAGAACCTTTCTTAAGAAAGGAAACTCTATAATGGGTCAGCCTTTTTCTTTTAAGCAGAAGAAGATGTATCCATTACAGGACTCCCTTTCTGTCCAGATGACTCCTGTGAAATACCCTAACATCCTCCAGGCGGCACATACAGAAAGTTTCCTAAGGAGAAATATGTCTTAAAAAAGTTACTTCAGGAAACAAGTGCAAGTTCCTTTTAAATCTGTTTTATAAGAAGGATACCAATGTACATTTTAATAGTTTTATTTTCATTTTCCCCAAGGGGGAACCAAAGGCAGAGAGGTGTTGTGAGATACATCGCGCTGTTCTTATGGGTAAATCAATTCGCAAATGTTATTTTACCACTCTATAAAAATACACACAGGAGTGTGAAGGAAGCAAAGTAGTTCAGAGTGGCTGTCATGGAGCAAGTATGTTAAACACAATCAGTTTTTTTCCACTAAAAATCGTGGCTCCTTGTGTTCCATAAAACCAAAGTCTTTAGTAGCCACATGCCACAGGAACAGAAATTTAAGTGGTAGCTTCCTTTGAGCATGTGCACACAAAAGCATTAGTAAAGAACTGCTCCCATGGGATCAGACAGCAGATGTGAGCAACAAAGCCCCATCCACCACAGGAAAGAGGATATGCATTCGGTTTTATTGTCTCAGCTTCCCATCCAAACTCCTGTAAACAGGTTCCATACCATTCAGGCATCTCTGATAGAAGAGTCTATAGTTCTATAAAAAGAAGTCACGCTGTAAGATCAAGATATTTACCCTGTATGTGTTATGCAAGCGCGAAGAGGAACAACCTTCCCATTTCTCAAGATACATCCAAGCAATCTGTAAGTGACCCAATTCCTTTCTCTGTCCAACTGTGCTGTGGGAAACTCAGTTAAGTGCCTCTTCACAGGTAGGGACAGTTTGCTTTTAAAAATATTAAGGACACATTTTTTTTTATCTTTAAGAACTTCCTGGAAAGTTACTGTGGAAAATGAAAGTGCTCCCATGGTGAGACCAATGTGCAAAGCTCTACAGACTTCTGTCCTTGCTGCTTTCTTAGTATTCCTTCCCTTAGCAGATTCATGTTAAGATGAGGCTCAATACATCGCAACGAGGCCATCATCCACCTGTAACAAGCAGGCAGACACTGGAAAATGTTTTATGTTTAATCATAAAACATGGAATAAGCCAAAAAAAATATTGTTCAGATATGATCGGGGTGGTCTCTCGAGTGGGTTTATATACCAATGGCCTGTAACACTCGCTTTTCGTTCTCATTGAGATGGTCTGAAAACATCGCGTAGCAGGGCTGCTGTGCAAACTGACAGAGGAAGTCAGTGAGATAGGCCTGAAAGGAAGACAGAAAGACCCGGTTAGCATCACCTCACTTTGGAAATTCTGTTTCTTCCACGTATCAAAAGATAAACCTCAACATGCACCGAGTAAGACAAAGGGGTTACAGGGAAGAGAAAAGCGATGCAGAAGGAAGGGTGGCGGCAGAGGCTGATGAACGGCTGCCAGGAAGGGGTAAAAAGCAGGAGAAAAGTATCTACACAGGGGCTGTGATGGGAGCAGCCCCCAGTGGAGTGTGAAATTCTGTCATGTTCAGTCTCCCATCTACTTCTGACTTTAGCAAATAGCTGTGAAGCTCATGTGTACAAAAGTCTCATCTCCCTCTGTTCAAAAGTTTTGTTCATTCACACTTCCAAGTTATAGATACTGATCCAACAAGGAAAAATAGCTCCAGGCACTCGGGATACTCAGCACTTTCCAAAGTCATTTCAATGAACTGAATACCTTTGAGACATCAATAATTGGTGTTTTGTTAAAGTTTTGTTAAAGTACCGCACAGAAAAATTAAGTTTACAAAGAATGACAGGAATCTGATTTAAAAAATCCCCTCATTCTAAAGCATCACCTGGAGATCTATTTGGTAAAGAGGGTCCTTTAATGCATCTGGATCATCCTCTTCATCATCTTCATAGTAATCCTCATCTGTCAGAGGCAAAGCAGCAGGTTTTAACATCAAACAGAACAAAACATCTCAGGAAGTATTCTATTAGACTACTGTTGAAATCCAAGGATCCAAAACGAAATAGTTTCAGCACTGCTGGGTAAAAAAATTGATATCCAGAATATTTGCTCCGTAAGTTCAGATGATTACAAAACACAACTCCCCAGAACAAGAAGGGTCATAGTGGGAGTCTCAAGGAACGCGCAGGTGAGACGAGCATACAGGGGAGACTAGACAAGCAGGTTTGTTAGTTACGTGCACTATTATCTTATGCCTTAACCTTATGTCAGGGTGACACATTTCCTGTTCTGTGCTAATGTAAGTAGTCTCCCTTCTTGTATTTGCCTGTAAGGTTCTCTCTTCTAAGACTATATGCAAACTGGAGAGCAGAGGAAAGGAGATATTATACCCGCTCCATCTTTACGCAGCTACTATTTCTCAAGGTCACTCCACAAACAAGCTCATCCACTGCTTCAACATTGTCATTCCAAGGTCATGGCTACATTTTAAGCATCAATTTTCTTTTTAGGATAAATACCTGCATGAACCTCACAGCAACATGAAGCCTACGCAGCATTTGAACTCTCAGGTGAAAAATGCAGTTATTTAACCATCGTGTTATTCAAAGACGTGACCCTCTCTTACAGAAAAAAAAGTCCTTATACAAAATCCCAGTGCAATATTTCCTTCCCCTTGACTGCAGTCTCTGTTGAGCTGCTGTCAAGGAAGAAAAACTTTGACTAGGATGTCATCTACTCTATTTTCACTTTGAGTAAGCGCTTTAAAGCTGTTACTTACCATACTTGTTTGTAGAAAGAATATCTGATAAGAACTGTCCTGCTAAGCCTTCATCTTCGTCCTCATCCTCTTCCTGATCCTCCCACATATCATTTGAATCATCTGCTTAGAAAACAAAAATTTCTAGAGATAAACAAAAGCTAAGAGGTCAAGTCTGTCGATGACTGTACAGGGAACTGGGGAGTTTTTAGGCAAACATCCCTGCTCATGTAGGTGGATGAAGGGAAACGCCTGCAACCTCTACCACGCCTTTGGAACGAGTAACTCAAGAACTGGAGCTAGGCAAAAAGCAGCTGCAAGAATGGATGCCTGAAGCAGGGCAGAAGAAAGGCAAACCAGATACACCAAGAAAAGATAATTTTGTTGGCATATGGTCAGATCCCATCTTCAAAACTGGCCCAAAATAATTTTCACGTTGAAGAATACACAACACTGACTGATTTTATCCTTTGGATCACTATTTAAGCCTTTGTAATTACAGGTATACTATATACTATTGTGAGTTTCTTATTACTATAAATGCTTCTGACAAGATTACGAAGTAGATTATAAGCCATGCAAAGAGGAAAAGCAAACCCAGTATTTTACCTTGGCTCCAATCTGCAGTTGTCTGTCTAGATGCATTTGCTTCCATCGCATTAGAAAGTTCATTTATTATTAACTTTAAGATTTTTACTAACAAAGGAATGTTCGTCCAGCGTTCAGGATCTGTAACAGGAAAAAAAAAAATATTCATACTGCTTTTAATAAAAAGTTGTTAAAAACAGGCCTTTTTTGGTGGTGGCTGGTTTGTTTTTAATTTTACCATACAGTTACAAAGCTCAGATGAGCGAAAACGTACAGGGGAAAAAGAGACTGATAAAAAATCCCAAATGTTCCTTCCATATACCTTCACAGCTAGATTTCCAAAGATCTTAACTGCAATATCAAGCCCTACATATTGTGAATGACGAGAAGGCATAGTTAAAATCTTCACAGCTGAATTAATCTGTGAGTCTATTCAGTGAAGTCAGTTACAGATAACTTCATTAAGCATTCTTCTCTGAAGTTATTGTTGCACATCTAGCAGCGCTTTCAAGTGAGTGAGTGGTGCAGCACTCCCACGCGTGGCTCTGCCCTTTCTGAAACACTGCAAGCTCCAACTTTTCCTCACCAGGGCTCTTCCAAGGCCTAATTATTCCATAGGGATAGCTAGACAGTGGTTTTGTCCTTAAATGCAGCAATAAAGATCCTATCAAATAAAGAAACTGGGAGCTCTAGTTTTAACTCTTTAAGTGCTCAAACACTAGCAACTACTGTTCTTCTATCTGCCTAGACAATATCTGAGTTTGTTTGGTTTCTGCTGTTTGGTGGGTTTTTTAAGCAGAGAATAATAATGTAGCAGACATTTTGTGACCACTCCTTACCCCTTACGCTCCTAGTGCTTTCCCCTATTTATTTCCTTGACTGAGTGTTACTGCATCACCCCTACGACAGCTGAAAGCTCGGGGAGCACTGACTGCCTCGATGGGCCTCCAGTTTGGATCAGTACAGCTGGCACATTCCATCCCACAGCTGGTTGTGCACAAGCTCTGGCATGGCAAGTTGCAGAACCAAGGTTCTGACTGATGGCTGAGGACAGCGGCTCCCCAGTGTCCTCCCCTCTGGGGCTCAGTCCCTGGCAAAAAACCTGCCCAGTGCTCTCTGCGATTTAATATACAAATCTCTATACAGTAATCTCCTATCAAGGATTTTGGGTTCAGCCAATTAAAAGTAAGACAAGTCTTATACAGGAGACTGGCCAAGCTTTCCTTAAAAGAGATCTCTAACTTGTTGAAGTCATTGCTGATATTTGTGAAAGTCTGTCTCATCAAAAGAAATACCACTTCTATTTTTAAAATCTCTGCATTCACTAAACACACTTTCCTCTCAGAGAAGCTACTAGGTATCGTGAAATTATCAATTCTACCTCATTAGGTGGAACAGGATGATGCAAAATAGCAGTGAATAACTCCCTATCCTGTAACCATCTCGTCCACTTATATTAAATCAGAGACATCAGGAGTCTTCCAAATCAGTCTTTGACAGAATTAAAGCAAATACTGGATATATTAAGTACACGATGTATGGATTAGCTCTAAAAAACAACATGCACCTTCTGTAGGAAATCTCTCCCATAGCTTTGTGTGATCCGCAGGATCTATTTTACAGCCTTTCATAGCATCTACTAAGAGGAAAAAAAAAAAAAACCTGTTAAAAACAGCAAAATGATTACTTACTTTTGGCCGACTTTGATCGTGTCCGTATTCCCTCATCCATATTAAATATTTCTTCTCCCTTTACCCTAATGTCCTGAAGTCGCTTGTCATCTGTGTTGATGCCATACTGAAGCAGTTTACACAACGCTACAGAGCTGGGGAGCAGGGAACAGGAAAATCACAGATGAGAATGTCTCTAAACCACCTGACTTTCACAGTGAACTGCTAATGAGGAACACATGTCCAGAGCAGACATTCAGATGCCCTTTTTTCTACACTTTTGCCAAGAACAAGCATTACAGAATTTTCCTATTTCTCCTGCTTTATGTCAGCACACGAAACTGGACTTGTCTCCTGACCTGCACAGCAAGCCAAAAACTGACAAAGCTTTGGATTAAACACTACCAAACAGTGCATACATACATTAAAGGTTTTTCCAGTTCAGAAGGGCCATGAGGTTATAAACACACTCCTGAAGCATCACATGCAGATGAAGATGGAATTAAGGGGAAAGCAGTGACAATAAAGTAGTAATTTGCTTGATCTGCAGCCATGTACTTCTGTCCAGTCTCAAAGCTCTTTTTTACTTCTGGTCCTTTGCAGCTCAGCTACACTCAGACCTTCTAGCTTGCTGCCTCGGTATCTTCATGTGTTCTTTCCATCTCTGCTGCTCAGATTTCCACGTCATACTTTCAAACCTTCTCCAGTTTCACGCTGTTTTCAAGCCATACTGAGGATGACTTTGACTACAGGTTAAGGCCACCAATTTACGCTTGGCACTCTTAAACCTCTCTCCTGGCTTCACAAAGTGAAGTTTCAGAGCTCCGTGGAATTCGCTCTTTTCATGCTTTCACTTCAAACCCTCTCTCTCCCGCACACTATGGCTTTGAGTTCCCATACTGCTGGTTTGGACCCAGAGCTTACATGCCACCCCTGAGTTGCCCAAAGTCTTCCCATCTTTTCATCATGAAAGTCAAGAGCAAATAGCCACTTCAACCTGCCACTCACAGGGATGGGGACTGATGCACACAGAAGGTGTCAGCTATCTTCACGTTCCTTTTACTACCTCTAAACAAGAGGTTCCTCTGAGCAGGCATTGCTTTTCTTCAGTATGCCCAAAAAAACTAGCATTTTCTAATGCATGATAAGCATCACTGTAAATAACCCAAATCAAAGTGTTTAATATAGTGTGGAGCCCTGCCAAGTCATCTGTACACAAACAGCTCTAATCTTGGACAATACAGAGACAGCACTGAGCAAAGTTTAACCTTGTTCTCCCTGTCAGAGCCAGCCTTGGCTTTCCCTGTGGCCATAAGTGGTCTCAGGGGATCCTGCAGACAACCCTGCTCTGTCAAAATGGGGATAAACCTCTGCTCTTAGGGATGAAACGGACAAAGTGCGACCGAAAACAGCACCAGATCCCCACAGACTGCCTCTTGCTCTGCACAATCATTCACAAACTTCCATTTTAAACATGCTTTTTCTTATTATTTATTTCACAGGGTATTTGACTGCCTTATAACAGTAACTCACCAACGCATACTAAGAAGTGAGTTAACAGCTGGTGAGACCCCCAAGAGTGGTCTGTTAGGCTGCACATTTCCAGAAAAATCAAAGACAGCAGCTGCAGCAAAATGTAAATTAATACAGAGCATTTCATGCTTTGGAATATAGTACTCAGCCTCCACCAGAACACAAATGTGCTCCTACAGCAAAAGGGAGAGAAAACTGTTTCAGTTGATTTCTTTATTGACTTTTAAGAGATCGTTAAATCAACAAGAAATCACCAGATTCTCTAAGGAAACCCTCTACAATGCCCTGAAACGCTACAGTAATAAAGGCGATCACACGTGTGGAAACTATTCTCATCCCATTCACAGAAGTTCAATCTCAAAAGCACTCCTGTGCTTGCAAGAGACACCCCCTTCCCCCTTGGGTACCCCTGTTCCAGCACAGAAACACCAGGCAGCAAGAGAAGCACTTAGAGGAAAATCAGAGATTGCTCCAATTACCACGGCTCTCCTGAGCCAAACTGACAGTGCAGGAAAAAATGAATTCTGTCCAACGCTGGCACACACTAATCCAAGTCTGAACCAGCTCCCCTTTCCCTCACACCCCGTGCATTTAAGTGCAATGGGACGATCAGTCAGCTAAGGTTAATGCATGGATCCTGCTTATGAAAATATCCTACCTGACTTTGCCTTCATATTGCCCATAGAACAAGTGCTGCCGGCTCATCCATTCGGCCATTACGAATTCCAAGGCAGGCTTGCCAGTTGGTCCAGGGAGACTACACAGGAACTCTAGGAGCGGTTCCAGTTGTGAGTGAACCAAGTGGGCAAACACCATAATCAAGGACTACAGGAGGAGAAAGGCAATGTTAGCTGTACATAATTTAATAGCTGAAAATGTTTTATCAAATATTCAAGTAAATGAGTTTTCTGCAAGAGTAGAGACTGTGTTTACCAACCCCAGGAGGAAGTATAACCCTCTGCAAGACACTCTGTGCTACAAAAGCAGGCAATAAACTACTACAGTCAACAGCAGTATTTATCCCTCAACAAAAAAAACAGCAGGAATAAGTTTACTCACACCCATGCCCCAAACTAACAAACCTTCCTAAAGCAAAGATTACAAACCTATTTAAAAAATATCAGAGGTTGCAGTTGACTTTTGATTAGCAAAAATATCATATGGTAACACTCACACACTGCAACTGCCCCAGTCTGCTCAACAGACCAGAAGCTGTACACATGGTTCTATACACAGAGCTCTAAATCGACGCCTATCTAGCAGAAACGCGCCTCATCACCCAGCTAAGGAACAGAAGTTATTGGTCCACAGATTCAGCAGAACTTTTCCAATTCTGAGTGCACTCTGAACACAAGTTTTAGGGAAAGAACTGCAAATTTTAGAAAGGTCTTTTTGTTTTTCTGGTTTGGTGGTGGTGTTTTTTTTTTATTTGGTTGTTTGGGTTTTTTTTTTTTAACAAGATGCAGTTTTACAGTCCGAATCTTAAAGACCAGGAGTGGAATTCACACGCTGCGTATGTCTAAACATTAGTCTCCAAGTCTGAGGGCAGCCCTGTAAGCTTCCTCAGGGAAAAGCTGCCCACCTCCAGAGGCCCATCTTTCAGGCTAACACAGGGAAGAGATTCATCATTGTGAAAGGCTCGTTTCTCTTCCCCTGGCTGCAGGGGCCTCATGTGACTGCTTCAGATTTAAGCTTCCGGATCTTTTAAATCCAAAAATAGGCAAAGTGAGAGCCATTCTGAACAGTTAAGAATCAACAGCGTTTCCAAGGCGAGGGGAAAAAAAAAAAAAAAAAAAACCAAAGCACCAAGGCTTTAAGATGAAATCTGTGCTGACATCTGAATGGCATTCTTGATTCACCATGTGCTGGCTTGAAAAAAGCACATACAAAAATCAGAGAAATACACAAGAGTGCCACAGTGAGGGCAAAGGTGGGATCTTGCCAGAAGGCTGAGCTCCTCAACAGTGCCAGCAAAACGCCTTCCCCCAGCTGCTGCTGAGGAACCAGGGCAGCCATCACTACATGGTTTACATTAAAGGCACAGACAAGAAAGATAGGAGAGAGAATGAAGACCACTGGGATAAAATCATTCCATAAAAGTGTGCCACTAGAAGCAGGTCAAGACTAGAAGAGATGGTGATGGTCTTGCCTGGCAGGCCAACTATACCTCCCATCCACCAAAAGTTCACTTTGTCTCAATTCCCAGGCATTTATCCTTTGAATACAGCACAAAAACACTCAGAAACATGTGCTGCCTTTGCCACAACATCCATACTTGGGCAACTCTTGTCCCCTTCTAAAAGTTCACTGCTTGTAACCACAAGGTCATGAGGGACTATTTAAGGTATGTTAAATCTTACCCACAAGAACCTGGCTTACTTTGTAATCCAGACAACTCTATGAGAAGAGCAGGCATTTTCCTGACTACTTCAAGAACATATGTAGAACCTCTAATTGCAGTAGCCATAAATAATCCAGCACACAAAAAAAATGACAATTTCTTTTCCTGACACTTCTACTTACTCTCCTGAGTGCCCAGCCAGCTCACCTGCATTACACTGAGCGTCTCCGCTTGCTGCATTTTGCTCAGGATAGCTCTCAGGATCTGGTCCAGATTCTCTCCCAGCTCACTTCCTGCTTTTGAAATTAAAGTGGAGACCAGCCTGCCCACAAAGGCAGCCGTGAATTCTGAGGTCCTTGGATCTAGAAGCTGGCTCACCACCTGCATCACATACCACAGTCCATTGTGGCCTTGCTCGTCATGCCATTGTGCAATTTGCTCCAGCGCCACCGAGACATATGCACGCAGACACTCACCACCATTCTAAACAAGAAAATTACCATGTTAGAATTTCCCTTTCCAGGTAAGTGAGCAAGGAGGCGTGAGAAGACATCTCCTTTCATCACCCAAAAAAGACTCTTAACCAAGATGGAAACAATGGGCAAACTAGTGGCATCTGTAAAAGATTCAAGCTCTCTAATGTGCAGCAAAATGAGTGCCTAAATTTAAAAGTAATTTCTACGGACTTCAGCTCATTATCAAGTACAAAACTCTTCATTGCCCAGGCAGCTCTCAAGTGGATCATCTACTAAACACAAAGAACCTGAAGTAGCTGCAGTTTTGTCCCAGTCTTGGTACCCAGAGAAATTCCCAGAGATTCTAACAAGTGAGAGATGAAGACAGCAAAGTGTAGCATGAACAAAACACAACCCAGCAGCCAAGCTGCAATCTTTTTGAATCATTAAAACAAAGATCCAGCAGAGCAACCAGCATGCTGGTCTTCAACCTGCTCTTACTGGTGTCTTGGTTTAGGGAAAGCCATTTCTATGGTCTGTATTCACATGGCAAAGGGTAGCTGCAACTATAAAACTCCTTAGGCAAGGAATGAAACAAGCTTTATTGCGTATATGCCAGCTAGTAGCTGGAATGAAAAGGCACCCCTCACTTTTAGCCTATGATGCTTTTTCTTCCTTGCTTAAATACTCCAAAGACATCATCAGGTAACAGCAGAGCCTGCCAACAAGTACTGCTGTTTGAGACGAATCCTCGCTCTCCATCCATCCCATACCTTGCTCAGTCAAAAAGAAGTTTGCCCTCCCCTTCCCACCTAAATGAGTACAGGAGAAAACTGCTAGAAGGAGGAGGTCTAGAAGGTCTTCTACACAGGAGGTCTATTGTTTCCCTATGCCTGACTGTGTTCCTGATGAGAGTCTCTGCCATTCCTAGGTATGATGAAAGTTATTATGGGGGATGAAAAGCAATAAGTTTGTTTGGTTTTTTTTTTCAATTGGGTTTCCTTTTTTTTTTTTTTTTAATGTGCTCCAGAACCCTAAAACAGAAAAAAGGTCAAGGCTGCTGCTTTACTCACTCCTGTCCTCCAAATTAAGGAATGATCAGTAAAAGTCATTGCAGGCCCTTGAACAGCAGTACTTTCATGATAAACTGGAGGTGGCAGAGACTCCTGAGCAGGTGCCGATATAGCTACTGGCAAGCAAAGCCTAGGCTCCCTTAAAGGCTATGTCACCTCTCTTGGACTTGCATAGCCCTGCAATCCTTACCACTCCCCACGGCGTTACCTGCATAGTGGCATTGTCATCTGTGTTCAAGCTGCACTGAGCCACTGCAGGGAATGCCTGGCAGATCAGGAGCTGGGACAGAGGAGGTTTTGTATTCCTCACAACTGTGGTCAATATATCAATGGAAGTCTGAAAGGAAAACACAAACAAAAGCACTGTTACAGCAGCAGCCATAGTACACTAAGTCAGCATTACCCACCACTGGTGCAAGCATCAAAGGCGTGAACTGAAGGGATTTTAGCCAGTACTACGATCACAGCCTGATTTTACAGTCTACACTATTTTTTAGATCAGAGGACCTTGGAGTCATGCACCCACAGCGCCACTGCATTTGACATGGACACATGGTGTGTGCTGTAAAAGTTCCCAAGGCAGTTAAACATTAAAAGCAGTGTAACCACTTAAATACGGCAAACAGTTTCACAGTCCCCTGATGCATGCTAATCAGTACAGCCAGAGAACTCTTCTAGCTGACTTGTTCCATTTTCTTTATATTGATTTAAATTTATTTTAATTACCCATGAGCAATTGTTACAGTCAGACCAATCAATAGGCAGATTATAAGCATATTGATAAAGATGTTTATGGGTTTAAGTCCGTACAATCATTCTACATAGTTAATGCTTAATCTTTTAGAAGCTGATTTTTCATAGAAAGGACAAACCTGTATAATTTATCTCCAGCAATTTATACATATGTGACACATAAATCAGAAAAAGACTTAGAAAAAAGTGCAAGAAATAGTCATGTACCCTGCTGGAGAACATTCCACCAAAAAGAGGAGACTGTTACTGGTGAAGACGGCTATGTCAAAGCAAAATGACTAGGGATATGCTGCAGAGATTGAAGAAGGCCAGAGGAGCAGTTTAACTTTTGGAAGCATCTCCCCCCGCCTGCAGTTTGCCTTCTCTCCACAAAGAAATTTCTACCAGTGATCAAAGTCATCGTTCCAAAGCAGTTTAAAAGCAACCCTTCTATTCTTTGCAGACCAGCCATTCTATACGTTGAAGAACAGGGAATCATCGCCAGCTAAGACCATGTACCACTGTAGCACTTACTGCACAAAGCCCTGCTGGGATCTTGTCAGCAGGGGCCTGCATGATGCTGACAAGAGTTGGTATTAGCCTCATCTGCATTGGACCCTGGCAGGCTTCTATCTGAGCTAGCTCCTTAAAGATATCTTGGGCAAGAGAAGCAACAACTGGATCTGGAGAGAGAAAGCACCATTTACTACAACATACTAACAAACACATCTCAATTTTTGCTACCGCTATTTCAAATAGGCAAAGCAGCAAGTTTCCCTTCTAGCTTTACCGTTGAATGAATCAATGTTCATTCAAATTGTCATTTATTAAGTTTTCAGCACCAGGATTCAGTAGCAAAAACAACTGTACTTTGAGAATGTAACTTGAACGCATACCATTACTGTACTTCAGAAATATTGCAATCGTGAAGGGGCAGATTTTGTTCTCCACACTTGCTGTAAATGCTGGGTCTACCGTACAGACAATGCACAGCGTCTCCATCACAAGGTTCAGGACCTCTGAACTGAACTGAGTTGCCAAGTGGATCAGTCCATCAAGAATGCTGGGAAGGAAAGGCTGCAACACGTGGGTGCTCTCAGAGATCTTCAGCTGGTCACAGTAACTAGACAAGAAATTTGTGGTACATATCAAATACATTAAAGTGTTTTATACACTTAACACTAGATGATATATAAGGGGTTATTTCACCTCACCCATTCTCTTCCCTTAAGTTCACTCCTCTAGGACTTTTCCCCATCAGTCTACTATTCCTTGATCTCTCAACAGCTCAGCTCTCTTTCCTCCTCATTCTATCCCCAATGGTTCACAGAAGCAGAGTTGAGCCAACTGATGTTAAAAGCTTCCACCACCATTTAGCAAAAACTCCCTCTTTAGAGTCTCCACTGATGGAGAAAATAAACCCTGAGGCAAAAAATAGTCTGAGAGAGAGCCTCACTGCTTACAAAGTCTTTAATCACCATGTTCTACAAGTGAGCTAGGGAAGAAAAAAAAATAACTAAGTTTAAGTCTCTGCCTTTATTCATTGTCATTTCAGTGCAAACAGAAAACAAGGTGGTTTTGGGGGGTGATGTAGGGAAGAGTAGTTCTTTTGTGTGTTTTTTGCGGGGTTTTTTTTTGTGTGTTTGTTTTTAAACTAATGTTCAATTTTCATGTTAGGATCAATACAGCAGATCTTCGCCTTTTCTTCTTGCAACTTACAAAAACAGGACGCCAACACCACCCCACTCCCAAACATTCCTTGTTGTGATTTGCTCCATGAGCCCGTATTATGTCATTCAGCCACCTTTGCGACTGAACAGGAGTAATCTTCATTTCATTTTTATGCTTTCCATTGCTATCTAGTTCTGCTTGTCTTTGGGACTGTACCCATTATAACATTCTATTGTAGCCAACCTTGAATCTCAATTTCATATTCCTCATTAGAGTTATTTTATTTTGAACCTGCTTGCTTACACTTTTTAAGTTGACATCTATTTCATTCAAAGCAAATACTTCCACAGTCTATACAGAAATATTATCAATATTTTAACATACCAGTTTTGTAAGTGTAATTTATACCACCCATCCCTGGAGCTTTGGACTATCTTAGGGTTTACTTACCCCCAGATAGCTCTGACTGCAGATATTCGGACAGAAGGAGGCTGGGTTTCATGTAGACCACTGACAGTAGCTTGCAGGAACTGCTGGATTAGTTCTGGAGACATAGCCACTGTAAAACGGCTGGCAGCCCACAGAGCACGACCCAGGAGAAAAGGAGACACTGAAACAAAAGAAAAAACCCCAGTGGTTTTAGAGTACATTTTATGAGTTTGAAATTATAACTGCTTCCATCCAGTATCCATAATTTCATCATCCCAGTAGGAAAACTGGAAGATACAACATAGAAGACCAGTATGCAGGCATACAACGATTTTTTTTGTTGATGGGCAGAAGCCATTTTATTTTCTTAGTTATTTCAGAAAATAATTTCTCATTTGTTTAACAAAAAAAAACACCAAAAAACCACTTCTTCCCTCAATTAGTTAGACTTGAATTCGTTCATCAATACAGCAATACATGCTTTAGTGATCATCAGAACAAAAGTAAAGGAAGAGAATGCTTTTTCAGTAATTCCTATTTATCTAACTCAATATTCTGTCCTCAACAGCAGGAAATTGCAGAAGCTTAGGGGAAAGAATTAGAGAAAAAAAGCACGCATAAAGAGATCTTTTACAGATTACTTTTCTAGTTTCCAGCCATGCCCTTGTAACTACAGAACACAATGTTCAACAGCACCAGAGAAACCGTGAATACTCATTATCTACTCACCTGTTTACACTTATCAACGTATGAGGTATCTCTATCGAACTTAACCCTTCTGCCTTTTCAGGCTAAAAGTATCCTTATCTATTTAGGCTATCCTCAAACAGATAATGCTCTTTATCTCTTTATTTATACTCTTGTGAGTATTAGTTTTTAGATGAGGACATAAGAACTCCATGCAAGATGTATAGCTTTATTTCCTAAGCAAGTATTATAAAAAGCAAGATTTTGCGCCTTACTACAATTACTGAGCATCAAATGGACATCCTCTGAGAACTATCTATATACTGACTCCAGGAGCTCTTTCTAGAGCACAATAGCTCATTTACAACCCAATACCCAATATGTAAATGTGT
The DNA here is from genome assembly GCA_008711295.1 of Anarhynchus alexandrinus. Classification (NCBI taxonomy): domain Eukaryota; kingdom Metazoa; phylum Chordata; class Aves; order Charadriiformes; family Charadriidae; genus Anarhynchus; species Anarhynchus alexandrinus. The sequence goes on from VUYV01000265.1 coordinate 565,872, forward strand.
GTAAATACATGTAAATAGCTGAGGGTGGGTTTTTTGTTTGGTTTTTTTTTCCCCACACATCGCACATTGCACTTTGCACACCATTTCTTCATTTAAAATTAACTCAAAATTAACCTTCTTTGCAATAGCCTAAATACATATTTCTTTGATGAACGCATCCAGCAATTTGTTTTTCTGCACTGACACAACTTAATGTGGACTCAATAATGCTCATATTGGCTTAAATTTCCCAAATTTTAATTATCTGCAAGGACTTGTGAGGTCTGACTTTCAACAACTCCTTTGACTTTCTTGCACACTGATGTAAGATAACATAGGAAGGAGAAGCCTGCGGAGTTCCCAATAATAGGATCCCACTCAGCTAGGAGTAGTATTTGAATTCATGTGCTGGGACTAGTGTCAGCCTCAGCGTAAAGAAAACAGGATGGTATGGTGCTGCAGGAATTCTGAAGCCTCTTAAACACTGCTGGTGTCTTTCCCAGAAATAGATACAAGACAACACAACAGCTATTTTCCACCAAGTTCCCCAATCAACTGTCCTTCCCAAGCCCTACAGGCTCAAGCATCCAGTCAACAGTGAGTTTCAGCTGAAAGCACAGTGTCCCACCTTTCAAGGACTTACACTAGACCTGGCAGCATGTGTGAACTCACAAGATAAGATTCATGCCCTTTCACATGTACAACGTGCACAACTGCATTTCACACCACCACATGGATGCAGCAACCTGATTCATCAGGTTTTGTTTGTAAGAGATTTCCAAGGTCTGTCCTCAGCAGTTACTCTGAGTAATGACAAGGTCCCGTTTACCTGAAAGGTTGAGGTCTGCAAGAACAACATTTGTCAGGAAGCCGTGCATATCAAAGTGTATTCGGCCATTCTTCACACTGTCTGTAATAATAGACTTCACCGAGCCCAGGGCGAGCATGCAAGCTTCATGTATTTTCCACCTGTAAAAGAATTCAGATGCCTTTAGGTTTTCCCTCCACCATCACCTCAATAAATAAATAAAAATCTGAAGTGAAACCATTACAATTTTTTGGTCTAAGCTACCATAACTATTTTCTTGATCCCAAAGCAGAGAATTTAAAAAGGCCTTGAAAGAAATAAACATTTGCAAAACTCATCAAGTTGGGGACTTGGAAACTCACCCAGGTTAACAGCATTCTCAATCACACTAAAATACCAGTTGAATAATTGTTAATTCTTGTACCAATTTTGTTCCCGTAATAAAAAAAAGAAATAAGACTTTTCTGTGAAGGCTTCCATCTGCAGCTGTGCTGTGCTTGATTATTCTATGTGTAGAAGCACTGTGATAGCTAGTACATTAGAAGTTTAAAAATATCGATTTTTGCACTACATTTTGTTAATTATGATGAAATAGGGTTATGGGCAAATACTACTTCTCCTTGGTTTTATTTGTGAAGCAAACAACCTACTTTAAAACTTACACAATTAAGACAGATGAGGACTCAATGTCCGATTTCTCTGACATTCAGTTGCTGCTCGCTATACAGAGTGGCTACTCTGACACTAATATTCAAAATAAACACAAACACTGAACTAAGGCACTGTAAAACCAAGAGAGAACAGTTATGGAACAGCAACCAGGTACTCTTGCAGTTGAGCTTTCTCCTCCTTATCCCCAAATAACACTGAAAATTGCAACTTTGAAGTTGCAACACGTACATCTGCATACAGCACCTATATTTCTTCTTTACATCAAGTAGAAGACAATATGCCTGAAATTTTCAGCTCAATTAACTGAAGAGAAAGTGAAAGTATTGCCAATTTCTCTTCAGATTGTGTTTCCAATGATACGTTTTAAGGAATTGTCAGGGTCTGGAGGGAGGGAGCCTGGGAACAGCTAGCTTGTGCTAGGAATTGCTGAAAGGATTCCAGATGAAGATTTCGTCATCTGGCTCAAGAACTGCTGTACTTCCTTTTTCTCCTTCTAATCAGAGGTCTCAAATTTCATCCTTGTCCATCAGCGGCAATGTCACAAAAAAAAAGAAAAGGTGATTAAATTGTGCTGCACCCAATGCTGCAAAAGAGCTTGCCGTTCGTATCAGTGTCATCCCCTGCTGCCCCATCTCCTTACCAGTGCTCAGCACCGCTGTTTTTAGCCTGCTCAGCTTCTTGTAAATGCCTTGTAGCTGCTGCAGCCAAAGCAGTCGCACTCTCATTCTGGAAATCAGCAGCCACAGCCTGCAGAGAAGGAAATGGTAACACTTACTTGTGTAGACTTTTAGAAGTTGATCTTTTCTCCAAATGCCCTTCATGAAGCTACGTCTATTATTTGTTACTATTATTTTGGTTGCATCTTAATGTGGAACACACTTCATACCAGCAAGAGATCCTGTGCAGCAATCCTCACTGTATAGGAAAAAGTGTCATCATCTTCATCCTCCACAAACTGTTGTGGATTTGCGGTCCAAACTTTTATCTGAAACAGAAAGGAGACGAGAAGGATAGGGTGGATGACGAATTCAGCACACCACAGGTAAAAAGGAGCTTTTCTGTTTCCGGTAATCTCAGTTTTGCAAAACATATAATTTTTCTCTGCCATAAGAAGTCGTCGTCCTCAACTGATATTTCTTATATTCTATTAGAGAAACCTTTGAAAAGAAGAGACCCTCTCTGTTCTGAGCTCGTCTTGCTCTTCTGCTCCTCATTTGAGATCAGAATTTGACAGAACTAGTGACTGACCCGGAATCAATGCTACACAGTTTTATTTATAGATGAGGAATGGCAGAAGCAAATGAATCTTTAACAGAGTGCCTGTTTTTATGCATGCCTACCTAAACAAGAGAAAAAGACGATGGCTGTCAGGCTTGGGAGGTCAGGAGCCATGTAGAATTTCAGTACAAATTATTTCACACTACTAGCACAATATTTTCACTATCACAGAAATCTGGCTATCCCTTTCAGCATGATAATCCTCACATTCACAGCATAATTCTTCTTGAAGGAATGAAGGAAGAAACCTTGAGAGAGTTGGGGTTGCTCAGCCTGGAGAGGAGAAGGCTCCGGGGAGACCTTATAGCAGTCTTTCAATGTATAAAAGGGGCTTATAAGAAAGACGGAGAGAAACTTTTTATCAGGGCCTGTCATGACAGGACAAGAGGCAATGGTTTTAAACCGAAAGATAGCAGATTTAGATTAGATGTATGGAAGAAATTTTTCACTATGAGGCTGGAATATGTTGCCCAGAGAAGCTGCAGGAGCCCCATCACTGAAAGTGTTCCAGGTCAAGCTGGAAAAGGCTTTAAGCAATCTGGTCTAGTGAAAGGCGTCCCTGCCCATGGCAGGGGAGTTGGACTAGATGATCTTTGAAGGCCCCTTTCAAACCAAAGCATTCTACAATTCTGTGATTTGCTGTCCATGTTACACCATTTAGGAACATTTGGATGCTATTGCCCGAACTCCTGGCACAGTAAAGTGACAGAACAGCCTACTAGATTACAGCAACTTCCACGCACTGAAACTCTTCCTAGGACATTAGCTGTTTTAAATCTCTCATTTCATTTGCTTTCTACACAAGACAAATGTGCTCACCTGCTCCTCTGTGATCTGCATATAAAGGAGGATGTAATAGATCAGCTCTGGCAAAGCCTTCTTCACTGTGCTCTTAAATTTGTTATTTTCCAACAAGGCATGAACAAATTCAAATATGCTGAACACTAGATTTTCAAAGCCCAATACTTCACCTGAACAAAGAAGTAGGGAAAAAAAAAAAAAAAGAACATGACTGATTATGCCAACATACAGAAAGGCAGAAGTGAAAACAAAACTCATGACTGAATATGCTAACTTACAGAAAGGTATAAATGGATGTCAAATATAATTACAAACGGTTAGTTTGTCTGATGAGATAATGTTTATTTTTACTCCTGGACTAGCAAGGGCAGCCGCAGCCCCTGGAGGATGTCTGACCTCATCACTTTCTGCTCTCTTCCCACCTCACTGCATGTCCCTCATTAAAACTGATCAAAAGCTCAACCTAAAAGCTGTTTAGTTTTCTTTTGTCCTATTACTTTTACCTCAACACTGTTACACTTTTGCAAAACTCACTCCTTGAGTCATTAGAAAACTTAAATTACGCAGCTTCCTCGATCACAATCACATGTAACTTGCAAAGACGTGATGGACACTGTTCTAACACCATAAATGTACTTTTAAGTATGATCTCCTACAGTGTTTCAGTCACTGTTTTGACAACAATATTAGGCAAGTCCATTCCTCCTCAAAATAAAAGGCAGAAGTGCAGTTTAACAAGTTCTTACCATCAGAATCCACAGGGTCCTCCACCTCTTCTGTGTAATTTACTTCTGTTCTCACATAAGTGGATGGAGTTAAGTAAATATACATGTTTTTAAGAACTGCATCTATTTAGGAATTAATCTGTTCCTATCTTAAAATTCCTGAGAACTAAGGAAGCTTTCTTTTTAAAAAAAAATCTTTGACTTTATGCACAGTCCTGTGTTTCAGAGAGAAGCCCACAGCCCCTGACTTTGTCCATTGCCCAACTTCAAAGATCACTTCCACATGACTTTAGTACATCCTTTAGATCATTTGATTCACTTAAACCAAATCCCCCAAGGTAACCCAAAAACTTCATTTATGTTAAAACTTTGCAAAAATGGAACCACTTAGACTCAACTCTTTCCAGGGAACAACGAGCCAATTCAACACTTCACTGCTGCCAAAGGCTGAGGAGCCACGCTGTGATCCCACGTGCTACCTTACGTTGACACTGCTCCTCGTCAGGCCTCTCCACTGCCTCAAACCCTGGAAAGTGGCAGAAAACTAACCTGGGGGTGGAGAGGAAGGTGGTTTCTTCAGGGATGGCGAATTGAAGGTCCAACAAATGCCAGAGCAAACACAACGGAAGGAAGGACAAGACTCCCCTTTTGCAAACAAAAAACTATCTTGGCAGCTCAGCTGCCAGCAGGTCTTTAGTAGGAGTCAGGACAGGAGAGGGAGAAAATATACTATCAAAAATTTAACAAACAGCTCCTTGTATTTTAACAGGTGTCTAAAAAAAAAAAACCCACCCAAAAAACAGCTGACCTTGAAACTAGATAGCCTCAACTTACTCCAGAACTAAGGCTACTTTTATGGTCTCCCTGCCCATTTTCACTCTACAGGAGCCGATCACCCAATATGCAGCAGGATTCTGAAACGCAAGACTATGCAAGCAGCTTTGATACAACAAGATCTAGATCTATGATCTCTAGGAAAACAGCCATTCTTATTAAATTACAGAGGAAAAGTTCAGTCAACCCACAGCATCCATTTCTGGTGTTTATACCAAAAATTCAGAAAAAGCTACAGGAAGGCTCAGTATTCTACAATTACTGTTGCATTACAAAAGGCTAAAAAAACCCAACTTATGGATGAACAACATGGAAAGATTTGACTTGTCAGTTTGCAAGTACTGGGAACTACCACCTCTAACACAGCTGATTGTGCAGTGAAGTAATGACTGTTCTAAAGTTCAAAAGTTCAACTTCAGCAGCAAGTGTAACCAACCATTAGTACTGCTGTAGCAAAGGATATTGTAGATTCCCCTTCACCTGAAGACTTTACGTTGTGACTAGATACCTTTTTAAGATGACAATTCTCACCAGAGTACTAGAAACAATGCAGAGATCAGCCACAATCCTACAGCCAGTATAACACCGGCACTCGCATCATTCATCATATATGACTTTTAAGCTAAAAGAAACTTAATGGAACCTACTGAAGTAACAGAAATATCCAGTACACCTACACCATATGCACCCATGTTATGTCTGTTACAGCGGACTACTCCATGTACCATGCTCTTCAGCTGTGTCCAGGTCCTTATTGTGTAAGAGACAGAGTTTGTCTTTATCTATTCTAGTTAAAACCATTCACTACAAAGGATATAAGGCGGCACTTTCTGTAAGGGTATTCCAGACAATGGGCAGGATCTGCTGCATTGACGAAATCATGTGCTTCGGATAGTTTTTCACAAGTGCTGTCACAGCCTGGAGCAAAACAGAATATCAATCAGAAGTGAAATCAGGAAAACCATCAACAAACACTCAAATCATGGGCTGCTGTTTTATTAACAATCGAGATAATCCAATGTCTTCCTGACACACCAAGGTCTCCTCCTCTCACCCCTGACCAGGCAGTCCCCTCACTTGCACGAACTCTGACAAATACGCCCCTCATCTTATTTGCTCTTTTGCAGGGAAGCAAAGAGATAACGTGAGATGTACAACTCTGGAAATGAAGACAATGCAAAATCTGGCGGCAAGGTAGAGACTCCAACCAGACGTACATCACTGCGCAGCACTGTCTGGATACGATTACCACCTGGAAGCAATCTTGTCCACAAAATGAACTCTAATATCAAGTGAAACCAGACCACAGCCTACTTCCCACACTTCTACACATGCAAGCAACACATCCGTTTGCACATCCAGGGAATAGTTGCAGATGAAAGCACCCACCCAGATCAATTCTCTTATCCATTTCAGCTGCAGATGCAGGCAGCTGTGCCAGCCCAACATAGGGAGTGGTTTAGGAGCAGCTCAGCAGCTCTACAGCAGACTGTGCCTGGGCTTTCAGGAAGCTGATCACCCTGATTTAGGGGAGCCCTTTCACTGACACTTGCCAAAAAGCTTTTGGGATCTTCCAGGAGTCAGAGAACTCTCACTCCACCTGACAGACACCGTTTTCCTCCCGCAGGGGCACAGCTACAGTTGCTTTATATTGGCTATAGAAGAGTCCCTCAAACTGCCTGACTGGCAGCCTCTGCGAGAGATACAGGTCTAAGTTTGTTTCTACTTACTCAGTACTAAACTCAACAGTTCATCTAGTTTGTTTGTAGTACTGGGTACATTAATAGAAATAAAAAATAATAATTCACCTTCCAGAAAAAAAAAAAAAGAACCCAGCATTCTAATATACGGATTGTGGCCACTGTGTCTGTCAAGAGTGGACAGCCACAGATAATCCAGATACGTAAGTTTAAGAATGAGTCTGGGAGGCAATAAAAGCATTACAGAAAAGACCTGTTGACAAAAACCAGCCTCTGGGGGAAAAAAAAAAAAAAGAAGTAGTTTATGCAGGTGCTGGCAGAGGATCTGACCCTGATCTGCAGGACTGCTGCAAACTCAACACCGTATGGCCACAGTAGCATCTAAAGAGACTTGTTGCATATGCCACTGCTTATGAACTCCATGCACATTTTTCTAAGCTATATGCCGAGACAACCTTGAAGAAAGCACGGCTGGAGTGCTAAGAGAATTTTTCAATTCAATAGCTCTGCAGTTCTAACAATAGGAGGCTGCATTTGCAAGTTCACCACTTTCCCTGCAGTGCAAGTCATTAAAAAAAGAGCACACTCTCCTGTCAAATGTTGTATTTCAACCCCTGGCCTCTCATTCTGCCAATTCCCACTGCTTTGTTTGAGCTAAAAGAACTGCTTCACAGATCTCCTCCTCCTCCTCTCTTCCTCTGCCAACCCCTATATACTGCTCCACCACCTATTAAATCCTTCAAGAAAGTCTTTATCCATCTCTCTTCAGAGCGAAGTCAAGCTGCTCCCCAAGCAGGACGTTTAATGGCCAAGCCAGGCAATAACCGACCGTATCCACACCTGTAGCCCGAGTCACCGCAGAGACACACTGAAACCACCACTGGGGGAGCAACAGGACAGCTCCTGAATCCCTTCCAGCTATTCCTCAAACAAACAGCCAACCACATCTCCAGTAATTGCTCAGCATCTCCTTAAAGTCACTCTGTGTTAAAGTCTTTTCTTGCTTCACCTCCTAATTGTGTCTTTAGACAGAGAAGGAACCCCCAAATTTGTGGATAAAAAGCTTAAAATATACACTAGCCAGCAGCAAGAGAGCACGTTAAAGCTAAACGTTCAGTAAGAGTGCAGCAGGTGCAGGTTATGTACGTTGCTCATAAACTCAGGAAATTTGCCCCCAAGACACAGCTACCACCTTGTCTTCCATCCAAGAACAAAGAAGGTAGGAGTAATTATTTTTTGTAACTAATTATTTGTTCTAAATCCAAAAAAATACAAGCACAACTTTTCTGACCCACCTAATATACAGGTGTAGAAAGAGCAGATTTTAAGCACAAGCGACAAAGCACTACAGCGAGGTTATAAGATACTTTTGACTGTTGGTTAATTGGTGCTCTTGATATAGTTACTGCATACTAAGTACATCATATTTGTATTCCCTTGCCCTGGAATTCGCCTTAAGTCTGTTACCTGTCATGTTTGATCACTGTTTCTCTCAAAACAATCAATAGTGGCATGTTCAACAAAAACCATGTTGGAATTGGGATTCAAGAATCATTTAGTTGCAGCTCATTCAGAGATATCAATTTAATTCATGCTAAACAATCAAACAACAACACAATGAATTACACTACTGGTATTTTGTTCTAGTCCTCATGGTTGAAAAGAGTTTTGTTGTGGTCAAACCTCCCATCTCCTCCGTGGGTTACAGGCACTGACTTTCCTGCTAATAACTGCTTCTAAACTCGTAACTACACTTGGAAAGATTGGGGACAAATTAACAATCAGTGGTTTGCCATGATGTGATCCAACCTACTTACTTCCTTAAACAGGATAACTGTCCTAGGGGATCAGGAAGATGTGTACACTTCAGTATTATTCGGTAAAGCTTTTGACATGCTCCTGCATAACATTCTTATATGGAAAGCAAGACATTTTAAGTCAGGGCTGCCTCTGAGTTCCACTGAGAACTTCACGAACCTTGGAGTGCAAAGTTCTCAAGAGACAGGGAAGGGGAAAAAAAAATCTTCCTGTCTTTTGTTGCATAGCACTTCATTAAGGAAAAAAAGATAGGACTGAGTTCGCATCTGGCTGAAAATGTACTACAAAAGAAAGTCTCAATTCCCTCCTCCATTGCATCAGCATTTCAAGGGGTTTCTGTAACGATCTCATCTGTAGAGCAGGCTTAACTAATCCCTTGAGGTCTCCTACTTCTGCATTACAATGACTATAAAATCCACTTTTCTGGAAGGGAAGGCAATTTATGGGTCTTTCACCTGAATCCCTTTTCCCTTAGAAAATTGGTGTCATCAGCTTAGAAACCCTAAGTGACAAAATCATGAATTGCCCTGAGTCAACAGCCAGAATACTCATCTCTTCACGAAAAGCCTCCTACAAACCACTTGTCAGCAGCAGATCTCCTGAATTTACTGTTTAAATCCATACTGATTTTCTGCTGCCATCAATGCCACCCAACATACAACAGTGTATTCAGATCAAAAACCTCTCTTGTATTGCACCTACCTAGCAGTGGCCAAAAGCAGATGCCCACACACAATTAAGGAACAAAGCAAGAACATGGTGACATTTCCTCAAATACTCTCCCAGCCTGTCACATCATTCAAGAGACTGCTGCTGTGTATCAGTGCAGAAATACAAGTACAAACAGCTCCTATTCCAGTAAGCACTGCTACATAAATAACAAAAAATGCTGCAGAATGTATCAAGAACAGAAGAACTGGTTTATGGTTAGAGCGAAACTATCAATTACAACTGCTTTCCATGTAGGCTGAAAACTACTGCTACTCATTAAACATCCGAATGTATGTATCTGGAATCAGAGATTCAGACGTTCTTGAGCTGCAGCCTGTTCAAATCGAGATTACACCCTGCAGTGTACCCCAGGGCATCCCCTTCATGTTAGCGCTCCTATACATTACTGTCCTAGGAATCCCAGTGCACAGCCAACGGAAAGGAAAAACCCGCAAGAGACACTCTCAACAAAACCTGCCAGCATCCTACCCCAAACTCCCTTCCATTTGGTGCTGCATAGCAAGAAATAAGCTCCTGCTGTTTCCAGTGTACGACACCTGCAACCCCTTACCGAGAAGTGACAGGATGCCATAACCCGGGTACTGCTACCTTTAACAGGACTAAGAAAACAAGTTCCACAACACAGAACTCAGTAGCTGCTGGTTTGTGTAATACGATAGCATCCTCACAGCATTTATTTTCATGGCTCCAGAACAAAGCTAGTCATTATGAAAAACTTTGGACGCTTGTCTTCAATAACTCTTCCTTACTGTTTTCTTCATGGAACGTGGCCGAATGGGCCTCAGCCGCCCGTCTGCAGGAACCTGTACACCATGACCCAAGTCTTGCAGACGTGCAAGTAAACCAAAGATCAGGATTTGATTCTGCAGCTTCTGTTTTTGAATTTTCTTTTGCCTCCCATGTTGCAGGCAGCACACCCTAGAACTCCAGTGCTTTCCCAGCTGTTGAAGGGATCTCCATACCCACGCTGGCACTCTTGTCCCCACACACTGAGCTACATGCACACAGGGCTCTGCAATCCAATCTTCTTTCTCCAGGAAACCAGGAGAATACAAAGAATTTCCATCTCTCTTTTGCAGAGATAATTTAGCATTAAAGAGCAGGCAAGTTCTAGAAAAGCACCTGCACATAATAAGCTTTTAAAACTTCATTGCAGCAGAATTCTGCAGCATCTTTAGGAAAGAGAGATATTTAACTACTGAGTATAGTGTCCAAACAAGATGCATCCAAGATGTCTTAGACCAGGGAATGACAAGGACAGATCGTCCTATGGATCGATCCCTATGGATCATTTTATGGACAGATCCCTATGGATCTCATCACAGGTGTCTTCAGTACAGGCAGAACAATTTGTATCAATGTTATGGTGCTGGGAGCCAAAAACCTTCACTGTTCATAACATGAGCAATACTAGGAGACGTGAAATGCACTCAAGTTTCTTTGTTTTCCAGCACATCTGACAGTGTATCGGTATTCAATTCTTTCTTTATTTAATCAGTCTTAAGTGACTTACCTTTAAGACTTCCATCTTAAACCCGCTGTCTGATGTAGGTCCATCAGGTATTTGCAAGGCCTGAACAAAGGCCTCTGTGAACTGCTGCACCACAGGAAAAATCAGGACTTTGGCTGCACCCTGGTTACAATCAATGCAAGCACAGGTGAATATTAGATACAAAACCCTCATGCCTGACAAGTAAAGCACTAGAAGCAACAGAAATTGCACTTTTCTGCTACAAAACTGGAGACAGAATCATGGCAACTGCAGAACATTGCAAAGTCACACAAAATACTTGTTTCAGACACCACTTTAGCTCTCTCCTCATGCTGGGAACTAAGCTCAGCTGAATCCCACCCTTCAAAACCTCAGAGCACAGACTGCTACAAAACACACACCTACATCTAAGCTAATCACTTCAGACTCCAAAGAGAGATCCAGACGATCCAGTCCAAAGAGTCTCAGGAGTAGCGCACATCCTCCTAAAGAGGCACTTTCATTTGATTAGATGAATCATGCCCCGCACCCTGCCACCCGGGCACCCCTCAGGCTACAAAAGAAACCTGGGGTGACTGCATCCCACACCATTAATTACACTGCACCCCGAGGATGGCATTTATCTCCCTCCTGAGCCACCCTCCCCCAAACCAAATAAGCTCTTTGTGAGCCAAGTATCAACAGCTGGCCTGAAGATTACCATGATGATTCTTCCTAAGAAAATGCAGTAATTATTTTTCCAGATGTCAAAGCACTCCATAAGCAGTGCTCAGCAGAGCAAGTAATATTGGACAAAAACAATTTTATTGAGCTTATTTCTCATAACTGCATAGCTAAGACAGTACAGTTGTATGTTTAAATCAACTACAAAATACCACTTTAGCAATTTATAAAAAGATTGCCTCTTTTTCTTTTTGTTTAAAGTCAAATTTCAATAGAAAAAGTTTTGTATACAATGTAAAGGACACTTTCAGCCCTCCTCCAGAATAAGACAGTGGGGAGCTACTACTATCTTTTGGGTACTGGTACCAGCTGCATGATATTATTGCTTAAGTAACCTTGTTAGTGCAGTACAGATACGGTGTAATTATCAGAACTTCCCAAAAGTCTGCACTGAATAGCTCCCTGTACAAACAGGGAGGAAACAGCAGATATAGCCACTCAGCATCAACCAGCTGCTAGATTGAGAATCACCCTTTCCTATCCTCACCCCCCAAAAAGTTAAAAAGAACAATTTTTTGTCTGGGCAGTGCTGGGAAACCCCCTTGTGAAAGGCCATATAAAATGCAGATGTGCTCAGCGCCAGACAGGAGACTCATGTATAAAGCTGCTTAACTGCATCCTGTTTCTTTCTTAACAGTTATTCTTCTAAAATTTTGTTTGGTTTGGTTTCCACCACCCTTTTAGGAACAAACAGCTAACATGCATGCTGAAGCAACTGATGAAGTTCCCGGAGCTTGTAACCAATGCATCGCCCAAGGGCCAGAAAAATGCCCATGGTAACCCAGAGGGCCAATGCCTGGCAGTTCATCGGGACACACGGTTCACCTGGAGACTGGAAGCTATGACAGGGATTTCCAAACAAAGGGATGACACACTATCTCCTCCCCACACCGACTGCCCTTTCTCTGAGCTGTTCCAAGCACGTCTGTTGATATGTCACAAGTTAAACTTAATTATGGAAACCAAGTCACAGTATCAAGGCATGCATGTAAAGGAGGGAGTTAGCCACTTTACATGTCTTAAATTACAGCCTCTTCCCCAGAATTACAGCTGACAGAGTATATAATTCTCCAACATTTCATTTTCATATTAACAATTATTTAAAACCTTGCTCAGTTTGAATTCAATGTATGTCATACAGTAAGTTAAACTCTTGCCTTTTCCAATTCCTCCATGTTACAGATCATATGGGCACACGTGGTAAATATCTCCACTGCACGTGACCTTGTGCGAATACCATACACCTAGAAAAAAGTTTAAATAATACATCAGCAACACAAGGTACTTCTATTTCCTTTCATTTTCTTTTAATTGTATTTATTTTTTGCTTTAACTTAATTCTCTTATTTTATCATTGGCGTCAACATTTCTGTTGAAACATTAGCTGCCATAAACTATCACATCATCGAGAAAATTCTTTAAGTATAACTCATACTACAGTACAGCTTAACCATTAAATCTGGAGTTTCTCTGCTCCAAGAAACATTCCCATTAATGTCATTCACTACCAACTTAATAGTGACGATCATACCTCTGCCATTGTGAAAATTTTGTACATCTCTGGAAGAATAACAGGAGCAACAAGTGGCATCTGTGTGTCTGTCACTTCCCGCGTAAATTCTAGAAAATGGAAAAAGAAGGGAAGTTTTTCTTCCTTATAAGAAAACAAATTTGTAGGCAACAGCAACAACAGAATCTTTGGGAAACATGAAGCATACTGGAAACACATTGATTTGTATTTGACTAGACCAGCGTCATCTGGCCTACCCATGGCAATCCTTAAAGGCAGAAAAATATCACACTAAAAACTGCGGTTATCTGGAAAACACGGTGTTACAGTTAACATTCCTTCTGAGCTATAAACCTGTAGCACAGAACCTGCTCCCTTAGCTTTCATAACATGTACTGAGTGTGCAATTCAACAGTGACCGATAGGCATCATACCCAGGAGAAGAGAAGCAGCAAATTCCAATTTCTTCAATTTGGAGTGAAAAGCAATAGGATACTAAGGTAAGGAAGAGCCTAAACTGCTTCTTACGTCAGCCTTGCCAAAGCTCTCGCATACACATACCTGTAAGCACTCTCATGGCTCCATGCACTGCATTCACATCTCCACTAACCAGCATCTCCATCAAGAGATTGAAAAGCTCGGGCCAGGCTTCGGGCCAGTCCCAGTGGGCTATTGCTGAAACTGCATAAGCAACACTCGAGCGCACTTTGCTGATCGACTCTCTCAGCCCATTGGGTAGGAGCTCCCTAATAGCAACTTTTGCCTGTAGAGAATAACATCGTTTAGCGAAACAGATGCCCAGTCATAAAACAATTTAATAGAATTTTTATACTTATGACTGTATCCTGATATTGATTCAATACTGTTTTTACAAAATGAACACTCATGAGACAAACAAACCTTGCGCACTCCACCCCGTAGTTTTTTTTTATGGAAAACTGCACGGTGTGTTTTAACGTAGCACTCTTCTCACACAGAGCACTTGGCCAAGCATACAGTAAATAGCTCACAGCTGAAATTAGATAGGATGTGGATATCAACATGGAAGACATCCAGAGTTAGCCAAGATAAATCCCAGCTTCAGTGGCAGGGACTATGTTTGCTTACTTTGGAAGATTTTAGTAAACAAGAACTAGTCACCCAACCATGAAGGGATGGGAAAAAAAAGCCAGCACTACTGGGGCATAATTCACAAGATCTATTTCAAGCAACTATCTCTGGATGGGATGAATCATGCCTTAGATGTGAAAGATGGTCCAGTCAACAGTCAAAGTGGCAAAGGGCTAGAATCTCCGGCCATTTTAGCTGTTTGATACTCCTACTGAACAGATTTTTAATGAAACCCAGCAGACCTTTGAAGTGAAATTTGTCATGGGAAAACAGCATTTAAGCCCCAAGCTGAAAAACACAAGATTTAGCAAATCTCTGAAAAAAGACTGCCAGAATCAGTATTTGTAAAGCTTACAAAGTAGCTTTCTTCTAGTCTTGCTCTTGCAGCAGAAACATTATGGCTGAACTTTTCCTACAGAAATTAGCCCAAGCTTCTCAAGTCTAGTGTTGTTTTAAGCAACTGAAAACAGATTTTCAAAGTGGAAAATGTCAGAAAACCTTAACTGAAGCCATTAATCCTCATAATACACAAGGGCACTGGCACTTTTTAAACCACCCACAAAATTAATATTCTTGATGGATAAAATGCCTCAAAGTAGACAACATGAAACCAAATCTTACCCTTTCTGTGGTCTCTGGAGGTCTAAACTTTTCTGACTGAGAACACCAGTGAGTTTCCACATACTGTTTCAAAATGACAGACGCTAGCTGTATTAGAAGAGAGGTCAAGAATCAGTAACAAATCCTGCAACCACGGCAAGCGTCACCCCTGACCCGTTTGCTCAGCCTCCCGTCCTACCATGCTGCTTCTAGAGGGGCAACAGGGCTTGCCAAAAATGCAAAAACATCTTTGTGAAATGGACAAAGAAAAGCTACAGCAGTAAAAAGATAAACTTACGGCCATACATTGAGCAATAGATGCAATGTATTGAGTAAAAAACGCTATTCTCAAAAAAGGTAAGTATATAACACCTGAATAACGTTGAAAGGGAAAGTAACGACTCTAGAGATATGTAAAAGAAAATGGAGAAGCAGTAATAGAAAGCAACCTCCAATTTTTCACCTGGAAACACGAGAGAATATTTTTAAAACCAAGGAAATGACCACCAAAATTCCTTCTACAGTTCCAGGTAAACTCACCTGACGGATGGCCAGAGCTCCCTGGGGATCTACAGTCAGTTCTGCTAAATGAACACCAAATTCTGCAAGAAAAATAAATAAATAAATAAATGTTGGTATCATAGCTTTTATTCCCACACAGCAAAACTCATCAAGATTTTTGGAGAAAGACATCATACCAATTGAATGACTCATATGTGGGAAGGAGAAGACAATTCCAAAGTGTAGCTACTCAAATGAATCACGAGCATTAATTCTCCCTTGTGCTCTCTGCACAAACTTCATTTATTTTCTCAGCATCTTATTTCTTTCTCTCGTGGGCAAAAAATTTTGCAACACAGGTTAATAACAAGCAAACGATCTACAACTTTAACAACAACAAAAAAATATCTTATCTACAATGTAACATCATTAGTCAAATTCCTACATGAGGGATGCATGGATAAGATCCAGGATGGAGTAAGAGAGCAGACTGTCAGCCAGTAGTTCCTTTTCAGACAACCCAGGTTCATCCGGAGAGTGATTTGGAAACATCACTTCAGCTGTCCCAAAACACACCCTATGACAGCTCAGAACACACCAAGCACCTTCCAGAGCAAACACTGACAGAGCACACCGACACCAGGAACTGCCTGTACAATCATTCGGGCTGCGGGACCTTCTCCATCAAGAAATTTGTCCAAAAAAAAAGGCAAGAGCTTCTTTTAGTTACCGAGCAAGTTCTGTGGCAAAGGCAAAATGAAAATGCTTGTACCAATTCTGCTGATGACTGAACACAGGAAATAAAAACCAGGAAGAGCAGCTGTTCTGGTATGGTAAATCCACATGCCTCAATAAATTTGCTGAAAACTGCAACTCTAAGTTCCGGGTAGCTGATAACTGTACTGAGTACTTCATTTAATTTCACTAGTCTGCTTAAGAAATGCATGTGAGGTTTTAGTTCTAGAAACTGTGGAGCGGAAGGTATGCCCTGAGGTCCTGACCCCCCCTGGACAGGTTAAATGTGCTGACAGCATCCCTGACAAAAAAGTCTTGAAAATTCTTCTCAAAAAGAGTTCTGTAACTTTCCCTGGCAGCATATTTGAGTGCTTCATAAATGCAGTTATCTGAGTTCCTCCTAATATCCACCTCACTCGTAAGAAGCTTTTCTGGGTTGGGAGATAATTGCCTCTCACTTTCCCATGCTTACACTGAACGTGCCCGGTTCCTTCAACCTTTCTTCATTGATCATGCATTTTAAAAAAGAAGAAAATATCCTCTTATCTGAGCTGCAAAAGCAGGGAGCCTCATTCTGAGAAGTACTTAACATAATACTCCTCTTAACTGTAGCAGTAATTATTCTTCTAGCTGTCTGCAATATTCCAGACTTGCGCATGGTACTGTAGTTCAGCCATATTTTTAAAAGGGTATAAATGAACTAGGAAGCCAGAATAAATGCAATGGCTTCACATAGTTGCAACTCACTACTATGACTATTTTGCAATCTTTAAATCTGTTTGCACATATGCATTTGATTTTTTTTTTTTTTTACCCTTTTCATACGGCACTCTGCACTTGATTTACGATACTTGTTTCAGTGATTTTAGGTCATCTCTCCAATTTTTCAACATCTTTTTAATTCTGCTCTCCAAGCAGACTGCAGTGCTGTGGTTGGTAAACTAGAGGTGTACTCACTACTGCAGCGACCAAGAGCTCTGCCTTAAAAGCCCCTTGGGTTTGACAATAAGCCACTGATTACACACATGTTTTCAGCCAACTGTGCATCTTAAAAATATTACAAAACTGTATCTTCTTAACAGCTAAATGACCATTGTGGCAAATTCGTATCAGGAATCCTACTGAACTCAGATCATTTATACCCAGCGTTTGCTTGTTTAAGCAGTAAGCCAGGTCTCCCGTCAAGCAAAAATTAGATGGATTTATTGAGAACAGATCATATAAAACAGTATTAGCTGTGTAGCATCTATTTATCCTGTTAAGTTACAGACACTGGCAAGCTGTTTAATGAGCTGGTCCAAGAACCTTTCCAGGGATTGAAATTACACTGGCTCCTCTTTTCTCAAAGAATTGGTTTATTATTGTTTTTTTCCCAGTTGACTAGGAACTTTCTATCTTTATCATGGGTAACTGCGGCTCAAATGCATCTCTTGATAAGCGCTTCCTCCACTTATATTTTGTAGATTTGAGATATCAGAAACACCAAGTTTTCTTCCCGAGATAAAGGCTGTAAAATCAAGAGATTAGAAACTTTTAATGAAGGGCTTGGCATAGGGAACATTTAGCAAACGCATTTCCTCCCAGCTCTGCTTCTCCTCTTCATTAACCTCAAATCCAACTCTCCTTCACAACCAAGCTCCATCTATCGCATAACTAGTTTACAGAACCTCTTCACCCCCAACTTTTTGGAGAAATTAAGGCAGACCAAACAAAAAAAAAATAGCATTAAGCAAGCAGGGAGGAATAAACGAGCAGGACTTTCTACTGAATCACTGCACTTCACCATCCTGCCGTGTTGAAGTGGGCCAGCACCAATAGAGTCCAGCTCAGTACGTCCATACAGAGCTGGTTCAGGAGCTGCTACAGGTCCCTTTTTGTTGTCTCTGCTGGGGGCAGAGACAGGCAGTGGTGGAGGAAGAGGCCATGGTAGCTGCTGCGGCCATCCCAGGTGAATCCACTGCCCCACAACTGCTGACACTCCAAATGAAAACAACATTCAGTTTGCAGAGACCCAGATCTCACAACTGTAGCAGCATCAGAAATTGAGTTCCCTTTACCCAACAACTGCTCACCCCTTGTGCATCGCAGTCGTCAGCTACACAGGCGCAGGGAACGTTTTCCACGGGACTGGTTTTCAATAACATCATCATAAAGTAATTCTGGTTGAAAGGGACCTCAGGAGGTCATCCTGTCCCACCTCCTGCCCAAACCAGGGTCAGTCACGAGGTCAGACCAGTGCAGAGACTGGAGGGAATCTGCAGACGGACTAGAATAAAATACCAAGCAAGTACCTAATGCTTAGCCATAGTTTTTACACACTACAAATGCACTTCTTTGAGAAACTTCTTCAGCATCCATCATGACGCTCAACAACTACTCCAAAAGCACTCTTCTTTTTCAGCCCACCTCTGAAAACTACAACCACGTTTTCCTCATTTCTCAGCAAAGGACAGAAAGATTAAGGCCAGTCTTCTCCAGCATTCATGATGGCTTTAGGTATCTCACTTGAAATGCCTTCTTCACAACTTCTCACTACACTCAACATGCCTGCAGCATTTCACAGTGCAAATAATGGCATTTGCTGCTGTGAAACCCCTTCCTCTTGAAAGTCTCATATCACATGTCCCAATGTGGCCATTTCTTTCAATTTATCTGCTAAAAATTCAGTTCAATGTTGAAATGTTAACTCCAACCATAAGAAAAAACATGTTGAACTGGTAAAGCACAAGCGATGCTACGAGTTTCGTGCTATCACTGTACCTATAGCTGTTCTCCTGATACAAATGGACAGCAAACTGTATCATGAAAATATCATCAGAGAATCAATGGAGTTTTAAAGTGTCAAACTAAATGTGCTGAGCCACCTACTCTGGAAGAGAAGATACTGAAAGAACATTTATAAGACCCACAAAGCCAATGTTCAAATCTGAGATCACGTTCAAATCAAAGCACTAGTTGTCTCCAGCACAGAACTAGTCTCAAACAAGATGGACAAGAAACTTTAAAGAGGGTGAGTGTGCCCAGACTGACACAAGTCCATTTGCCAAGGTCAGCACCACCTTCACAGCCACCTGCATATCTCAGCTTTTGGCAACAAATGACCTTGCAAAGGACTGAGCTGAAGATGCCTTTTCATACACAAAATGTCACAACATAAGCCACACTGAAGACAGCCTTTTAAAGGCCTTGTCTACCTCCAAAAAGGGCAAACAGAAACACATAATATAGACAGGCGTAAGAGCCATTGGACAGGCTGAAGCCATTCATCTATCACCACCACATTTCCAGAGCACAAGAACTGATAGCTCAGAGACTTAATACCGTCACCATTAAACATCAAACTTGTTATCTAACCAGGCAAGCGGGTAGCAGCATTTTTCAACTGTATAAGACGTTAGTATTAATACTCCTTATCAGCATAATTTAGAGGAATGTGTTACAGACACTGCTCCTCTTCATAGGGTCGAAGTACGATCCCTCCTGGTGGACGTGTACCTCCTTCAGGGTGACACTGTCCCTGCTCTGACATTCCTGGGGATGGCTTGGCCTCCATATGCGTTCTCCAATATAGTAAGACCTAGAGGAAGAGATTACTTTTACACATTGTGGAATTACCCTCAAGTCGTATGACGCCAGCCATAGCGCACACGCATATACCATCAGAGGTGATGTATGGGGTTACCTGGATGGACTAGATAAAAGGGGAATGGAAACACTATCCCCATTTCACCAGGAACAAGTTGATGGTGGAGTCGAGCCAAATTAGACACACACACAGCAGCACCGCTCCACAACCCAGAGCTCTCAATTCCCCTGCCTTCCCCCTGAACAGTCTCAGGCATTGCTTTTATTTATGTTCCATTAAAACCTAAAGACAACAAAGGTCACCAGGTGAACTTTCATCTTCCCCAAGACTGACAATAATGCATCTCCCATCCCCAAGCTATCAGGTGCTGCCTATTCCCACACTTTCTCAGCAGACAGAAGACACAGAAGCAGAGGAGAGACTGAGTCGCCGGGGACATGTTTGGAAGCTGCTAATGGGTGACATGGCAGGAAGAAACTGCCACCATGTCCTTACTCCAGAGCTGATGTCCTGCATTCCTCCAGAACAGCTGTATCGAGTCAGACAGGAGACTCCCCTTGGACAGGTCAGCCTGTTCCAGAGCCTTACCTCTGACTGGGTTTTTCTACCCGTCCCCTTGTACAAGCACTGGCCAGATCCACTATCAACCCACTTCAGGGAGCTCGACTGCATCCTCCCAAAAAACTGACCCAACTCCAGCTGGATAAACCCTGCATGGAATAGAGTGGGTGCTAGCACAGGGCAGCACACAACACACAGGGAGAGCACACTGCAGTATTGGCTTAACCATATTACACAACCCAACCTGCAAGCAGCTTAAGAAAAGAGGTGAGGACAGAGCAACGCTTCCCCCAACACACCCCCTCGGAAATCTTGGCCTTGGGAATCTCCTGAAGCAGGTGTTTGTATCCAACCAGTGTGTGTAACGGTTCTGGATGAGTTTTTTCCTCCAGGAATATTAAACAGTTTTCAAACTATTTCTACCTCTAACATCCAACAGCAACGAGTTCCTCAGTTTGTGCGCTGGGGGAGGCAACCTACTTCCTTCTGCTCATTTCAGGTGCATTTTCATCTGATCTTAGCTTTACAAGAAGTCACAAATAATCACTCCTCACTCACCTTCTCTGTCGCTTATGATTTTAGAGCCTCCATCTCTGCTAACTCTTTCCCAGGCAGAAAAGTCAATGTATTTGCTCCTTCTGAGAACAGAAGCTTTTCCACACCTCTGTGAATGTCTCTGTGCTGCATTTTTACTGCCTTGCTTTAGCCCTCCTGAGAGCAGCAAGCCAGTAATGCATGCGGCACTCAGGCTGCAGAAGCATGAGGAATTTATGTCGCGCTTTGTTCTCTGTTCCCTCCTTAACGGTCCATTTGGCTTTCTGAGCACGGCAGAGCAGTGAATGGGTATTTTCAGGAAACTCTCCACACTGACAATAGGATCTCTTCTCCCAGTGACAATAGTTAGGACAGCCAGTTACTTTTTAAGGTATCATCTGGGCTATCTCCTCCTCCCCCAGCATCACTTTGCTGACCAACACTGACCTACAAGTACCATTTGCACACTCTACTCACTCTTGTGAAATCATTCTGTAATTTTTGCCACCGATACTCACTCTGGCCAGACTGAGCAGCACTATCAGCAACTTTGTCACACCACTATTCACTCTTTTCCACATCATTTAGACTTGCTGAGCAGTCCAGCTTCACACAGGACTCTTGACTATTTCCCTCCAGTGTGAAACATGACCAGTCACTTCTACCTCTTGTCTTCAAGCTTTTAATCAGTTATTAATTCAAGTGCTGTCTGCAGCAGTTCAGTTTATTCAAAATGTTTCAGTAAGGGAATTTTCTAAAGCTTTTTAGCAGTCCCAGGACTCCTTCAAACACCTCTTCTATTAAACAGAGATTGACTCTGCCCCAGCAATGTACCCTGCTCTCCTCATTCCAACTTTTGACATAATTTTAACTATTACAGACAGTGCAAAAGCCACACTGACTCACCTGTAACAACCCCAACATTCACCCCTCCACTCCTCACCTTAGAGCCCTTACTAAAAACTGTCTTGTGCTTACCAACTTACATTTATCTGGTCCCTAAGTGACCTTAAGTGGCAAGTTTTACAGCACAATTCATAGTACAGTAATTTAATGTTTGAGTCCCTTTAAAACTCTTGGACATGCATCCTGTAGCACTTGCTGTTTAAAATAAACTGATAAGTGAAACTGCTCCTACTCATGCTTCAACTTGATGTGGACCCTCCAATGTGTCTCCTGTAGAGGCCCTTTAATGTGGCAAGTTCAGTCAACACCAGCACAAGGAATTCAGCTTTTCTGCAGCCTTATACTCCTTGAATGTACCTTGCATACTTCAGTCACCTGGTGGCTATGAACACCTCTGAAATGCTTTCTGCTTCTGCAACACTTGAAAGCATCGTAAGTTTTTATGTCTTTAACAAGTTTTTTCTCTTTTTTTTTTTGCCTACCTTCATTTATTTGTCATCAAAACGCCAATATTTGTGCTCTTGTCTACTGCCCTCACTTTCACTTTCAGCATCTTCTTTATGCTGCTTAATGATACTACATTCTTTGTTTCTGTAAAGTACTTCTGACACACACTAGCTACATTTCTTTACCTCAATAATACAGTTGGCAAACACTGTATTCCTTTAGCTCCTCCTCTTGGTTTTTACAAGTTTCTCCATACCAAAGACAGCACAGAAAGGAGAATATACTTTATTCCTCCCATGCTGCTTGACTAGGACAAGAGAGGAGGAATCACAGAAGCGCAGAATAATTCAGCTGAAAGAGACCTCAGGAGGTCTCCAGTCCAACCCCCGTGATCAAAGCTGCATCAGATCAGGTTGCTCAGAGCATTTTCTAGGCAGGTCTTGGAGATACTCAAGGATGGAAACAGCATAGCTTCTACAGACAATCTGCTCCAAAGCTTGGCTCTCCTCAGTGATAAAATTTCTCCTTATATCCAGTCCGAATCTCTTGTCTCAGTTTGTGCCTGTTTTCCTTCATCCCCTCCCACCCCCCAGCATCTTGACAACCACAGTCACCAGAAGCTGCTGTCAGATCTACCCCCAAAATGCTCTTGTCTCCATACTGGAAAACCCCTCTCCCCCAGCGCCTCCTCATGTGGCAAGTCCTGCAGTTCCCCAAACAACTTGATGGCCCTTTGCTGAACTCACTCCTGTTCACTGCCGTCTTTCTTGTACTGGGGGGTTGGGAGCAAAACTGGAAAAGTATTCCAGATGTGGTCTAACAAGTGCTGACTAGAGAGAGCTGATCACTGCCTCTGATCCTGTTCTTACAGCCCGGGACGCAGGGGGGATGCAGGCAGCCTCCAGGGCACACTGTCCAGCTCACCAGCTACCAGGATTTCCAGGCCTTTTGCCGCAAAGTTGCTCCCCAGCAAGGCAGTGCCTGACCTGCATCCCTGTGGTGGGTTCTCCTATCCCAGGTGCAGAACTTGGTATCTGTTCTTGCTGAATTTCAGAAGGTTCCTCTTAGTCTGTTCCTGCAGGGCTCTCTGGGCAGCAGCCATGCCCTCGAGGACATCAACTGCCTCCCCTCCAGTTTGGTGTCACCTGCAAACTGCATGAGAGGGTATTCTGTAGCCTCCTCCAGGTCACAGGCGCAGGTCTTGCAATAGACCTGTGCAATTCTGGGACTGCAACCACAGGGAAGTATTGGGTGACTTTAGATTATTTGTAAAACAGTGAAAAAATAGAAGCACAGATGACTCCACTCCTCTTGCCCTTAATGTTATCCACCAAACATAATTCTGTTGCGTTCCTGGGCTCTCAAAGGGACCTTACGGACATCCATCACCTACAGCCATCAAAAAATATTATTTTCTGGAAATCTGTTAATCAAGCCATTACACAAGCTTTCCATTTTGTTTCTTGTGGTAAGATCCAGACTGTTCGGGGGGAAAAAAGTTGCCACTGAAGAGCACACAGAAGACTGTAGTAGCTTTGCAAGGCAAAGGCTCTATGGCTCAATAAACCTCACAGCACTTCCAGACTCACAGTACTGCAATGCCGTCAAATCGCTCATTAAAACCTCCAGTAGCTGCAATAGCAACACAGTTTCCCCGTAATGCGTAAAGGAAGACCTAACCTGAGAGTTACAAGCGCATGTTAAGGGACTGCACAACAAGAAACATTTTATCAAATGATTTCCCTTCCTTTCACGGCTCCAGTCTCATTCCCAGACTACTATAATCACAACACCATTCTTGACCCAGTCGCCCTTACATCTTCCTTTTCTTTATCATAAGCTTCCTTTGACAACATTTCTGAGCTAAAGTTCAGGAGTAGAAAAACTTTAAAACACTTCACAAAACAGTTTCAGAATGGCACAATCAGACAAAGGTAAGGCAAAATTCTCAGGAGGGTCCACAAACAACAAACCCATCAAGCTGCCAGGCCACAGGCACAACTGAGGGCCAAGGGCTGCAGTGCCAAGCTCTCCAGAGCCCAGCTCCCATCACAGCAGACTACCTGCAAAGCTTCCAGTGGTTTCCACAAATTGCAGTTCTTTAGGATGGGTCATAAAATTTGAGCTGAAGTGAAATAAAACGTTACCATCAATAGGTTTTTAAGCTTCCACCCAGGAAAAGCATCAAGTGCATGAGCTAGCTTAGTGCCACCGTAAAAAGGCCAGATAAGTAATGGAATAATTAGAGACACTGATTGAATTTGGGGTGCTTGCTCTTTTAAGCTCTGTCTTTTCAAAGGCATAGACCGGTTGCCATCCAGCTCCAGTGCCTTGCATGTCCTCAGCTGTCCACAACAGACAATGGAGCCCCAGCATAGGAATTTCACATAAGATGAGTGTACATCTATGTCCTGACCACTCAACCTAAAAACCGCCATGTACACACCTGCAGGACGTGGCTGCCCCATCCCTGGAGGTGTTCGAGGCCAGGTTGGACAGGGTTTGGAGCAACCTGGTATAGTAGAAGGTGTCCCTGTCCCAGGCAGGGGGGTTGGAACTAGATGATCTTCAAGGTCCCTTCCAACCCAAAGCATTCTATGATGACTTGGGCACACATGTCCAGAAGTGGAGAA
This sequence comes from Anarhynchus alexandrinus, assembly GCA_008711295.1. Classification (NCBI taxonomy): domain Eukaryota; kingdom Metazoa; phylum Chordata; class Aves; order Charadriiformes; family Charadriidae; genus Anarhynchus; species Anarhynchus alexandrinus. The sequence continues at coordinate 590,557 of VUYV01000265.1, forward strand.
GATCACTGTGGGAGTGGGACAGGGACTGCAGACAATCGCACAGTGGGAAGTCTCTCCGTGACCATTGTGGAAGCAACCCTGGAGACTTCGGCTCAGGTGGGAAGAGATGCCCAAAGCAACAGGCCTTCTGCTATGCCACCCCACCTCCTCCTCCATGTCCTACCAGTATGGAGCTTAGAGTGCTCCTTGGTCCCTGACTTCTCGCCCAGCACCACGCTGTTCCCCACACTGCCCCACGGCCGTTTCCCTCTCGCCCCTCTGAGGAGAGCGGTGCCTTGAAGCTTCGCCCGGCGACCTCTGGTGCAGGCCGGGGACAGCCCTAGCGAAGTCCCACCGGCGAACCCGCCGCTGAACTCCTGAGGCGGGGCAGGGGCTGCTCAAGGGAAACCGGGCACCCTCCTACAGCCGGTAGGAAAACAGCCGCCGCCCGCCCCCCGCCGGCCCGAGCGCTGAAGCTGGAAGTTTTGGCCGAGGCCAACACTCGGCCACGAGGCGCCGGTACCGGGAAACGCTCGGGGAAGGCGCCGGCGGCGGCCTTTCCCCCCCCCCAGCCCCGCTCCCCTCAGCGCGGCCCGGCCCTCACTCACCCTCCGTCACCTCCAGCACCTTCACCTGCTCCTCGGCGGCGGCGCGCACCGCCTGCACCGGGCACAGGATCCCCGTCAGCGTCTCCACCAGCGCCTCCTTCAGCCCTTGCGCCACCGGACCCGGCCCCGGCCCGCCGCCACCGCCGCCGCCACCACCGCCTCCTCCTCCTCCGGCCGCCGCCGCGC
>VUYV01000265.1:591458-660936 GCA_008711295.1 Anarhynchus alexandrinus
CGCAGAGCGCCCAGAGGGCGCTCTGCGGGAGCCCGGGCACTGCCTCGGCCTCAAGGACCCCGGAGGACTCCGGAGCAGGAGCCTGAGAGGCTTCAGAGCTGAGCGTCTCCTCAGACCCGGCGAGTTCCTGTCATGGTGGGAGCCAAGGGGTCAGTCAGAGCCTGAGAAAAGCGTTTAGCCCTTCAAACCGCCTTTTGCCAGCCGAGGAAGGGGGTTCAGGCTACAGGCGTGCTGCTCCAGGGCAGAACTGGAAGGTAAATTGAGCCTCGACTTCTTGATAGTGATGTACTTGATGCTCAGAGGAAGCAGAAGAAAGTGGGCTACTGTCACTCGATGAGTGACTAAGGCAGCTGTAGACGGTCTTGAGCTGCGAGCAAAACGAAAGCCACATGAAACGCAAAGCAGGGGAACAATGTACTACTGTTTCCATCTCTGTTTTCTACAACTGTTTATTTAAGAAGTATAAGATTTTTCAAGTCATTACAAGTACCAAAAAGCAGTATTAATATGTACAAAATGAGCTTCTTACATGAGGGACGGTACTAGCAGGGTCCGAGTAAGTAGGTCCCACACGCTTTGGAGCATAGCGCTCCTGGGGATTTTTCTGAAGCGAGTGGCTATTCGGTCATTACTCCTCTGCAGCCAGACCCCTGGCACTACGACAGCGATTCATATCGAAAGGCAGTCCCGTACCACAGGCGAGCCAGCAGTCACGTTTACTAATCCCTGTGCTGCCTCTGGCTGCATTATGTGCTTTTAACTCCTTCCCTACAGGTCGCTTATGACTTAGACTCCCTCCAACATGGGAGTCATTTTTCCAGAGAAAGCCCGTCATTATTCTGGTCACCGTGAGGGACTGTTTTGCTTGCCCACACCACTTTCTGCTTGAAACCTACTTGAGGGTTATCAAGTGATTACCTGGTAATAGATGTGCTACCGCTAGAAGTATTTGGTTTTTAGTCTTGTCCTGGTGCTGTTTAATAATTAAGCATACCTCATCACTTGCGCACAAGTCTTGTTCCCCTCCTAGAGACATCCACCCGTCTCTCATTTTGTGTATTTTGTTATATTCCAAGTCAGCTTTGCCAGCCTGTTCCAAGCTGGAGTCCATTCCTCTGGGATAACAGTCCACTCACATTCTCTCCCATCAATATATTTTTAAATGTTCTTGTCAAGAACGATGTGAGCAAATGCTCCTATAAATCATGCATGTAACTTTCGCAACCCAGGCTCAAAATTTTTCTCTACAAGCAGAACAAGCAACTTGAGATACTACTGAAACAAGACTGGGTTCAGCTCCCTACGGCCACGGTTTGGAGGCGAGCGTCCCACTGCACACTAGCGGTGCCGCCGTCCAGGCTCACTCCAGCCCTTCCCCTCTGCCAGCACAAGGGTCGGATAGCCAAACCGCTGACCGCTGACTGGACAGGAACCCCGGTATAGTCAGCACTAATCCATATTCCCTGCGAGAGAGGGAGCTCGTTCCTTCGGCACAGCCCTTATGCTGTCTGGGGCCCTTCCTGTGATCACCCCTGCGTGGTCTCCCTGCCTGCGCAGCGACAGCTCTTCAGAGAGGGACTTCACATCCGAAACAGGCAGTCAGTGGAGGTGCCATGAACTACTCTCTAGAAGCTCCTCTGTGCTGACACTGGATGCTGTCTGGACAGCTGCAGTTAAGTGAAATCAGTACACCACAACACTTGGTTATAAGAATGTCCCCCCCACCATGAAGTTAGATTTTCTTCTGTAGAAGTTAGGGAATTTGGGCTGATGGACCCCGTCTTCCCCCCTAAACTGCACAGAGCCAGGGCACAGGCTCAGGCAATGCCCAGCGCTCCCCACATCCCAGTGCCAAGCCACACTCTCCCAGGCAGTGGCAGGCACACTGAGGACAGCAGAGGTCACTTCCCATCAGTGGCACGGGCACAACCAATTCAGGTTGGTATTTTTGTGAGAAGAGGGGAGAAGAGCAGACCAGCCATGCCACTCGCACCCAGAGGCATAGGCTGCGCCTTGTCCCTGAACAGCACAGCCAGCATGTGCACGGACCCCTGCCCCTCCAGGCTGCCCCCATCATTGCCAGTGCCAGAGAGAGTTCTCTACAAGGTAAATAAAGATTACTTTTCTCTCTTCTTCTTTCCAATCCAAAATGCTGCTTCTGCTGGAGGAACAAATACATATTTATAGAGGGTGTAACTTCTGCTACCCCCGGGTCATCTGCTCATCTTTGCACTGTCCTAATATTTTGGCTTAGAGAAAAACAAGTGAATTCCTACTGCACCAACATGAGCAAGACAGGGCCAAGACTATCACACCAGACTTTCTGCTGGCACCCTGTGCTGGCTGGCTAACTAACATCAGAACTGATATGATCACAAATACTTGCACAGACATTTTTGTCCCTTCTTAACAATCGGAACTGTTTCTTTTGCGCTTACTAACATTTTGCAGAACCCAAGGATGCAGTTTAGGGACAGGAGGGGTATCCCCGAGCGATGCTTGTCTAGCCCATAATCCTTCCTTTTGCTCAAGTGACCGTACAACTGCTCTGAATGCTCCAACTCATCCTTCCGTATTTGTAGAAATTACATTTATTTCATCTTCCAGGCTTTTTCAGGTTTGAATTCCCATCTGTTTTGTACATTGCATGGTCCATTCATGCATTTTCTGCACAGATGCTTCCTGAAAAGCCAACAGACCTGAAGCTCGCCTTTCAAATACCATACATTTTGCCTCAAAGCTGAAAGGGTTCTGACATTCACCTTTTGGCATGCTTTAGGGAAGAAAATGCTCTCACCATAAAAAGATTATATTCTTAGTACGAAAAGATATTTTATGATGATCTCCCTGTTTCCTCCTGTGATATATCAACTCACAGGCAAGGCACAAGCCCTTGAGCTGCCCTGCAGACCCGTGCCAAGGAAGACCCCACAGAAACATGCGCAGGTGACATGGGACTGCTGTAACCAGCAAAATTCCAAGAGAAGTCAGGGCCAGCACAAAGATCAGGTGCAGCATCAGCCCAAATTACAAGGCATTATCCAGGGGCATTACATGGTACGTCTGACATGTCCCCCACTTGGTTAAAAATTTAACTCCAGGCAGCAACAAAAACATGAAACCCCAAAAGCCCAACAGACACTGAAGCAGCCAAAACACCCAACAAATATTGGTTCGTCCTTAACAAACCCTGGGTGACTGAGATGCTCTTCAAGCAAACTGCATGTCCTCTAGACAGGGAGCTACCGTTTTTACTACTTTTTATAAAATATTTATACATTTTTAGATGCCGAGCTCAGATTTCAGGAAGCAAGCACACATGCATAAAATCTGGCCCAGTATGTGACTGAACACCCAAGTGCCTTTAAAAACATTACTGTAAGCAGTAGGATTAACAAACATTTCAGAACTTGAAAAACTGAGATACATAAGGTACCTTCATGAAGCTGCACCTCTTTTAATTTAGGGTATGTCACTATTTCTTCCCACCTTTCAGCAAACCTTCCTCTCAGCACTTGGAATTTTGGACCCAGCAGCGTATCACATCACCACATGTGATTCTATTTTTTTTCATAAAAATATTTGTTCCTTCTACCAAAGATCTTTTTACTGGGACGCACTGATACCATTTTTGTCTGTCTTGAATAGAAGCTGGGTGTTGAACCGGCAGCACTATTAATCTAGTGTGACTGCTTTATCTCCTCTTCCAGACATAGCTTTTATTTTTATTGATGCTCTTGGTGCAGGGCTGTTGCCTTCAGAGACCGACATGTTTATGTCCTAGAGGAGAACACTCAATATGCGGCTTGTTCACCTCTGAAGAAACGATAAAGCTATTTCTCAAGGCTGTACCTCAACCCTTCTCTTGCAAAAGCACGTTCATTTCTAGACTCATAGAAGAGTCATCTCAGCTCCTTAATGTTGCTTCCAGGTAGCTGCTGCCGCCTGTGTGTCTATTCTGGAGACCTTCCCTTCCTAAATCCCATGTGACACGTGTAGTCCTGTCCTACAAACATGTCTCCTACTGTAGATACAGGAGCTGAAGCATTTCTTGTCTGCCCGGTAGGAACCTGGCCTACAGCTGAAGTCCCTCGTGGTAACTCCCTTTTCCCTGAAGTGCAGTAGTGCTTAAACAATCCTCCACGCACCACAGTCAGCCGTAACACAAAACAGCTTCTGTGCCATGCTGTAAAATTAACTGTTTGTTATTGCATTGTTTACTTGAATATGCATGTATTTAGTCAATATTAGACACACACACACCCTCCCCCATCCCCATCCTTGGGTCGGCCTAACAAATGACTGCGCAAGTCCCACAGTGCACAATGACAACATTTCAGTTCTTGTTTTTCCCCCACTCAGTGCCATTTAATACGTAAATACGTGACTCCACAGCTCTAAAGGGAGCATTCCTCCTCCCTGAATCAATTCTGTTTCTATACCTGGATTTCAACTGTATACGAAATATTAGGGACTGATGCGTTGTCCCTAAAAAATTATATCCTTTTCTGTATCTGGAACTCATTTTGACCCCTAAGCAGTTTACCTTTCTTGTCTTCTCACCTCAAAGAAGAGGTCTCAGTATAGACCATCACCCAGAAGGTGCTGGGGAAGGGAAGGACTGGGCTACGTTACTGTTCGAGACAAGAAGCTTATAGCAAGTCCTTGGCATGCTCTTTTCTCCACTTCGTTCCACACATCATCGTCTCTGCTGGCGGCCAGTCGGGCTGCCCACTGACCATACCAATAGCACAATTCCAGCAGCAGTTTCTGCCTGTGGAAGATCAATCCTGTGTATGCATTACTGGGGTGTGAGGGGAGAAACAGATGGTACATTAGGTGGTATAAGAGCACGAAGAAAACCAGCACCGCCTATGACACCCTAATTTAGCAAGTGCTGACACAACTGCCTAAAAATTTCTTTTTGCCACCTTCAGAAGCAGCCATCTGCAGAGATCCATCCCAGGCTGCAGATCCACACAGATACCCGGCCACTGCTGTGGATCAGAGCACACAGTGACCAATCTGGTTACCGTCGTTCCCAATCTTCCTCCGACGCTGCCTACCTTCTGCCTTTGGTTCCGCAGCTCTCAGCGACTCTGGATTCAAGGCATCCCCAACAGGTGTTGGAGTCACAAAGCCTTTTAGTCCTACAGTTGCTTCCAAAATGGAGAGCCAGGACCAGAGGGCTGCCCCGCAGACAGCTCTTCTCTCAGACAGGGGCAGTGTGCTGGAAAGCCCAATTCAAACAATTTAGGAACTTTACAACGAGGTCCTGGAAACACACATCACTGCCCTCAGCACTGTGGGCTTCAGTTTAAGACCAGAAATACATGAAACCAAACCTTTGCCGCTCCTTCAGATCAAGTATCTTATTGGTGTTGTATGTGCCCACAGCTGACGCAGTTGGGCATGTATTAGTCTGCTCCGATGCTCTGCACGTGGCACGAGAAAGCACACATCAGGCAGAGTAAAGGCAGCACAACAGATACGATCCCAGCGCCTGACGGATGACACAGACAGGCTTTAAATAGCATCAGATTTTTCAGCCTCAAATCCACAGGTAGGGTAACTAATTTGATTTTTATCCTATTTTATGATTGAACTAATGTAGGGGCCATAAGCTATTCTCACTAAATTAATAATTAGGAGCTGAGCAATCTAGGGAGGTTGAAGTACTTGGTTGCTTCATTCTAAAAAAAAAAAAAAAAAAAAAAAGCAGAATGGAGAGGGAAGGACTTCCCCCCTCCCCCCCCCGCTTATTTTGGTTTATCCTCTAGAAATCTAGGACAGACAAGAAGAGGGGTGAGAGAGAGGGTTGATCCTAACAGACCCTGCTGCTGAGCGTGTTCTGCTCTCCTCATCTCCCCTGATGAGGAATGTGCAAGGGATGCTCACAGAAGAGCCCGCCCTGAAGCAGACCACTAAGCTCTCGCTTATTTAGTCTGACGAGGTCAAACCCAACCCAATCCAGTTTGCAGTGTCCACACTGGGATGAAATCTAACGGGCACGGCCCCGAGGCACAGCAGGCACCGCCACCTCCACAGCCACCTCCTGCCACCCGTTCCTGAGCTCACAATTCCAGCAGGAAATAAAATGCAAATCCTTAAGCAGACATCCCGTACTGTAGGCATGGGTCACCCAGGGACTGAGGTTTCCATTTCTTGAAAATTTTCAAGCAAAAATGTGGTAATTTCCAAAGCATCATGCTCTAATTCTACTGCATTCATTAATCCTGATGAGGAATTTTGCTGTCGGGACCACAGAGGCGTCCTCTGGGCCCTACAGTCCACAAAATGACAACTTTTCCCTTGGTCCCATACTGAATCATCACGCTAAACTTAATTGTGTCATATTTCCTCTAACACTTTTTGGTAAACAGCCATTTCTTCAATGGAAAAAAAAAATAAAAGGGCTACTGTGAGAGAAGCTTTTCTAATGTTTTCAGCTACATCAAAACACTGTGCAAGCTCTTTCTATTTCAAGCTTGTTCATCTGCGCCCTGTAAAAGGAAGTTATCACAGATCAGTTTTTTTCCACGGATTGGACCGTTATCTTTGCATTGCACACGGACTTCTTCCAATAAGAAAAAAACAAAACAAAAAAAAAATCACAAAACATTCTTTTGGTAATTAGAGTAAATAAAAAAAGACAAGTCATACTATGGAAGCATATACACATTTAACTGTTGCACGCGTGGTCAGGTTATCGTCTTCCCCCCCCACCCCCAACCATTTTAGACAAATCATCTACACCAGGCTTAAAATCCTCTAACAGTGAAAAATCAACGTGAGACTAAAAAGTATACTCAATGTTCAAAAAAAACCCCAAACCAAAGCCCCCAGGGCAATCAAATTCTTGTACAGTTCTGACTGCACACAGAGGTCCACCACGTCATACGACTCGAAGGCTTTGCCCTACGCCCAGCGACTCTGCGCACCTCTGCCCATGGAAAAAGCTCTAAAACCAGCAGGGAAAAAAATTACCAGCAAATTCCTCTTGATGATGAACAGCGGGAATACTGATACTGCCACAGTTTTTGTGATGACAGGATGTTGCAAGGAGCGCACTCTCTCCAATACAAAGATCTCCTAGGCCTCCCATCTTCCATGGCTCCAGAAGTTCCACCTCTGGCAGGCCACGGAGCCACATCGCTGTCTCCAGGCCATTTCCAAAGGAGCAGCAGCAATATTCTGCAGTAGCAATTGCTCTCCAAAGCATTTCGTGGGCAGCCCCACGTGGAGTGCCTGGTGGGCTTAAACAAACAACCTCCTCTGAGGTCTCGTCCCCTCTGAGGCAGCACCGCTGTGCCACCACCTGCACCGCCCCTTCTCACTCCCCAGGCTAAGGTCCCTAAAGCAGTCTTTGACAAAACCATAACCAGTCCAGAAATTTCCTTATTCCTCAGGTTTTCAGCCTAAATGCAAGCAGAAGCAGCTGAAAGGAGTCCGTCCATGGCCAGGCGCTGCAGACACGAGCATGCGCTCTGCTGAACCAGCTGCAACGCTTGCTGCAGGGAAGGTCTCTCCTTCCAAAGGCAGCTGGACAGGGCTGGCAGGAGGAGCTGCCCCACACCTTTGCCCCCTGCCTGAATCCCCCACTCCTGCCCTGCCACATCCCAAATCCTAGTTTCAACCCTTTATTCACCCAACCTATAAATAATTTCAGTTTTGAGAAAGCTTTGCAAAAGATGTGAAAAAGTGTTGTTTTTTTTTCTTTTTGGTGTGAATAACATTTTGATGTCCCTTCTCCTTCTAAACTTGAATATATAAGTGAGACAACATCCTGGCTTTTGCATTTCTTTTTTTAAAGACAGATTTCTCTTGAATAAGAGAACCCATCAAGGCAATCAGTATCAATCCAGAGGGAAATGAAACTGCATTTCAAGCTCTCTAAAAACACCAACATTTAATTTTATAACATAACCAGGGGTTTATTCCACAATATAAACTGCAACATTTGATACAAGCTACCCAAAAAAGGAGAAAGCCAAAATACAGCTGTGGCAATTACTTTACAGAGCTTTTTTTTTTTCTTCCTGTCTTCTACATCACTGGGCCATCAGTGACACTATAGGATCTACCATTTGCTTTCTGTACATCAACCAATGCTAGAAGCAACACGCTGTTCAGAATTGTCATTCCAGTCACTGAAACCAGACATAGAAGTTATTGCTCAGATAAATAAACCTAGTCTACGAAAAACAAAGTGGAAAAAAACTAAAGTCTCCAAAGAGTTAACAGAGTAAACAGGGATTTCCTCAAAAGAGGATTTATTGGAAAATTCGTGGTGCAGGTTTTTTTGCACCTAAACCAAGCTGAATTAAATACGCCGGTAAATCCCAGAGAGGTAATGTAATGCTGTACAATAAAAGGTGCGTGTTTCAAATGCCTTCCAAATTGGTGGAAACCCCTGCTAAACAGTCAGCATCTCAAACCTCAACAACCACAAACAGATCAAGGGAAAAATACAAAAGTGTCAAAAATTTTTTTGAGTTCTGGAAAATGATCCCATAAGGATAGAAGTAGCACCATTTGCAATCTGGTTCTTAAACCAGCCCCTGTGGCTTTATTGGAAAACTCTGATAACCTTCTTTACTCAAGTCCTGAATGGTTTATGGGGAGTTTTACTTCCGATATTGAGAGTCCTTCCCAGTGCAGCTGATGCAGATGTAGTCCTCCTTCTCTGCCATTTCTGGAGAGATGCCCACACACACCTGGTGGAACCACTGGTTGCAGCTGCCGTCACACTGGACCCAATCCACCTAATGAGGAACAGACATCATGGTGTTCAGAGAAGGACCAAGCAAACACACAGCATTCATTAGTCACTTTTGGGCTTTGAATTTCTTTAAATGAGTGAGAAATGTCCCATTCTACAACCGGCTCATGCTGGATATTCAACTCACACTGACTGTTCTCTGGACTTCTGCAGTCCAGCTCCTCTGAAGCTGAGGCTTATCCCTTATGCCTCCTGTTCCTTTCCCACCTATACCAAGATTGTGGATGGCAACTTCACCACGGCCCTCCCAGGCACACAGGGATGTCCCTCTTCTCCACTCTCCAGTGCAGGTGGGCCTGTGCAGAGCACCAAGGTACTGCCCACATCCACAGAAAGGCTGTAACCCACAAAGTCTATCTACACCTGTATTTCAAGAGCAGAGATGAATATGGTGTCTGCACAGCCCCACCTCCTCCTTCCAATTCCACGCAGACGTTTTGATGTCCACCTGCCTTCCCCAGTCCCAGATACACGGCTGCTCTTGGAGAAGGTGGAAAGGACCATTACTAGATGTGTCCCAGCAGTAGCAGACACTGCCTCTGGGTTACTAAGTGCCTCCCGCTCTCTTTGTACACAGTGCCTCTGCAGCCAAACAGTTCCAGGGCAGCTGAACATCCTAGATCTCAGCATTTGGAACACCACAGTGTGTCCGCCCCTACTGACCTCATCTCCCTCAGGCTGGAGACAATTCACAGCAGGGCAGATGGCATCTTCGTCCTCAGAGTCCTCCTGCTCAGAGAATGACATGTCTGAGGGAAGCAAGTGGCTTTCACTGGAACGCTGCATCTCAAACAGACGCTCCCGCTCTCTCTCTAGTTTGTTAGTGCAGACATCCTTTGAGTGATTCAGTTTCAGTTTCTTCTTTTTGGGTGTTCTCATTTTTTTTACTCTTGCTCTCTTCTCATCACAGAAACTCTCTCTCTCAAAACGTCGTTTTAGTTTTCTCTCCATGTAACTAATTCCATCCTTTTTTCCTCGGCAGCACTCGTTCTATTGGAAAGATATTTTGGCAAAATTGTAAGTACGCAACTAACATTCATTATCCTGTTAATCCCTACCCTGCTTTTAGGAATAGGCGTAAGTAAAAGTGCAGAGTGTTTGACAGAGCGCAGCCTTCTCAGCAGAAGCAGGATGTGTAAGTGGAGCAAAGGATAGGGTCACACTCCAGTGACAAAACTTAGAGAAAAAAAGATTCTCATTTCTGAGTCCACTGCTTCAGAGGCAGCCCTCTCAGAAAGCCTCTTAAACACAGGACAAGCATCAAATTAGGACAGATGTATTTAAAATACATAAAGTGGCCATAAAGACCAGATTCAAATTGCAAAAATGCATTAGGTCACAAATTACATTCAATAATCTGTAACAAATTCATTAAGTTACCAGCTTCCTGACCCCTTTTGAACAAGGAAAATGTATTTTCATGGAAGTAAAGACACACACACAAACCTCTTTGCACAGCTTATGGGTTCAGGCAGAGCCTCTACTCCAAAGTGACCCCAAGCTCACTGCTGTTGTCACACACTTGCCTTTTCATTTGCCGGTCCAACGGATGACCTCTGCTCTGTTTGCAAAGCAGGGCTTGGCTTTGTGAATAGGATCTGGTACAGCTCCTGTATTTCAGGCAGAGAAACCTGCAGCAGCTGGGCTTCCATCATCAGCTCATCCAGCTCTGTGCTAATGACTATTAAGACAGACAGGGAGAGAGGAGACAAGGAATTCTTCAGCGTCAGCACCGACAAGGACTGCACAGATAATGAAAATTCTTCTCTGGTAGCACATTAAAAAAAACCTGTGAAAAACTTTTTTTAAATCGGCAACTGTATGAATTAACTCTTATCTGTTCCCTCTTCACTGCTTATTTTAACAGCAGGGTTAAAAAGAAAGATAAAGGCTTGCACAGAAGTTACTGCCCTGTGGCTTAGCACCCTTCCAGGCTTGCATTTCTTGCTGGTATGAGGATAAGCAATTGACATCATTCTTGGCAGTGTCTCCTGCTTCTGAAGCTACAAGCGTGATGATCCCCTCACTACGTAACAAGTGGGTAAGATGAACAAACTTCACAAACCCACAAGCGAAGGCAAGAGAGGAGAGGAAGAAAAGCTGAGAGGATGAGCCTTGCGACTGAGTCCTGCCGCACAGTCACCACCCACTGCTGCTATCGAGCTTCACACCTTGCATTGGCCTTTTGAAATAGTCATTGCTAGGGGAGGCCAAAATCAGCATGGAAATAACAGCTTTTCAATACAGTACTCAGTACAACTCAAACATGACCCAAAAAATAAACCTGGTAGTACAAAGGACTGCCTTGTTTGATTTTAACTGTAATGTTAACCTGAAGTAAGTGTCTTGTGTAATGTTACTATGGACTAAGCTGCACTGACCAGAAAACATGAAGATAAAACTAGACCTGTGTCCCTGGAGCATTATGCATCAGCAGGAAAGAAATGATAACTAACTTCTTTTATAGCTGTAAAATGATGCGATTTACAGCATGTCTGTGTTAGTCAAAGTCTGCACTAGGAAGCATGCAGAACCTGCGCCGAGTGAGCTGGAGCAGCCACAGCAGCTAAGGAAACTCAGGAGTCTGTGACAGTTGTGCTGCAGCAAAACTTAGGTGGACTCATGTCCTGTGGATTAAGCACCCCATGGTCTCCAGCACCACTTCCCTGGGTTGTTCTCATCCACCTCCTACCACTTAAACGGTGTCTCCCCTCCATCTCCACCCCCGCAGCCCGTTTGGCTGGCCACAGCCCCACGTGTGCTGTGCACGCGGGAAGGGACCAGCTCTCGGTTGATACCTCTTTCTCCTACCATGCCCCGTCCTGTCACTACACATGGGACACTTGGATTGTTCAGAACTTTACCCCTGTGCCAAAGCTGGACATTAAGTTCTAAAGTTGCTGAGGGGATGGAGAAGCAACCAGACGCACTGTGCAGTCACGTGCCTCCCTGCCTTAGCCATCTCCTGTTGACCAGGACACCCTCTCTTCTCCACCACAGGGGGGTAAAAAAAAAAAAAGTGAATATTACAAACCATGAAGTGGGATGCAGTGCTGTCCTGTCGAAAATGGAGAATGTAAATATATGGTTCTGTTATCCCAGTCATGAGGCATGGAGAATGACATTGCTCCAATTGTTTGGGAAACCTAAAAAACAAAAATAAAATGCATAGATATTTTCACTAAACCACTAGTTTTGAAGTGTCAAATAACTATCATAAGAATCCATACTTGTTTCTGCTTAATCTTGTAAGATTGTTTCTGCTTGCTCCCGCTTAAATCTTGTATTCCTACAAACTGTTCTATCTAATACATCCAAATCCTTCACCCTACACCTGGAAATAGGCAAAAGCAACTTTATTGCCAGAATTCTTAGCTGTCAATTATCATTTCCACAGAGATCAGAAACTGGCCCTAGTGCATACAGCAGCATGTTCTACCAGAGGAGAATGAGCCTGTGGAGCAGAGTCACCGTAGGGATAATCCCGGACTTGTGGAGGTGAGGGGGCTTCAGCTCTAGGACTGACTCAGGGTAAATATTTGTTTCCTCCCCTTGTTCACAATAAAGAAGTGATTTCTCACTGCCTTGATCCGATGAGACACCAAATTGTTTTGAAGCACTTCTCTTTACCTCAGTACGCACAGAAGACACGCCAATAGCAAAACATGCGCTTACTTATGCGAAGGCCACTTACACGTGTCAGCAAGTGTCAGTTTTGGACTCACGAGTGTCAGAAAGGCATCTCACCAGATGCCTTCCAAAATACCGTCTACCCCACCAATTCAAGTGTCTGGGCCCCTTTCAAAATCTGGCTCTCCTCAATTCTTACAGCTGTTTTTCAAGTGAACTTTTCAAACTCATCTGAATGCCTCACATTCTTCACTTTGGCCAGTGGCAAAGATGCCCAGCTCCAGTGGTTACTGCTAGGAGCTTCTCTGGGGGAGTAAGAATGTCGGATTACCCCAGATAAGAGGGAAAATAGAATTGTTACAGGACAGGAGAGCAATGCTGAGACACTAAATCCACCAAAAAAACACCTCAAATCCATTGAGACCGAAGTTTGAGCTTAGCGCCTGTGCCAAGGTGGCTCTGGAAGCCACCTCTGACCTGCCCTCGGTACCACCGTCTCCAGGAAGGGTCCATAGCTCTGGCACAGCGAGGGACCCAAGCTGACGCACCTGGTCAGATGCTCTTCCACTGAGCTTTCCAGGGACTTCTCATTTGGGAAATGCGGTCACAAGGACCTGAACTAGCTCTGCTAGAGATACCCTGGCTTAGCTGGTTTACTGACTTGAGCTCCAGATCACACAAAAATGGTTAGACTGCTTTCAGGTGGAGGAACCTCACAGTACCACACTGAGTTAACAAAACTAAGCTTATTGTTCCCATTTCTGGCCCAATCATCAACTTATATGCCCAAAATCTTGCCCAGTTTTTTTCAACTATACTAGTTGGTCTAGTACAAATATACTTTCAAACCTGAATTATCAGAAAAATTCTCTTAGATGCCTAAACATAGTTTTAATTTCTAAAACTAGGCTTGCCTATTTGAAAAATTTGGTCAACACAAGAAACCTGGTATAGCTGAGTTACCCGAGAAGCAGCTACAATATCTCTTCAAGCATGCCTGGCACATTTTATGTTTTAACATAACCGGGTGTGAAAACAAAACCACACAGGCTAACTTTAACAGGGTTAGACTAGCAAAACTAAGCTGTTCCAATCAAAAAGTGAAAGCAACAGAGTGCATTTCATTTTCGGGTGTTTTATGTCCTTTATGCTGCACAGACCTTTTATTTCACATTTTTTTCTGCATTTATTATCCCAGGTAAACTAGAAATGCTTAATCCATTTCCCACTTTCCCTGTGCTTTTTGCTGAAACACCTTTATTGAGGGAGTTTCAAAACTCCCCCATGATCACACCTGAAACAGCTGCTGTAGCTAAACTCAGTTATATCAGCAGAATATTCAGCTTGGGAGTTCTAGTGTAAGTGATAAGGAGAAGGAGCAGTAAAGGATGAAGATACCCTGTTGAAAACAACCTCATCTGAGAGCCAAGCTGGTAACACTGGATGGTTTGTGCCTCTGTTACTAATTCTCAATGCTTAAAGCTATGTTGAAATACTTGTAAGAACAGAATAGAAGGACTAATTGAATACTAAGCACTCTAGAAACAATAGCTTCAGCAACTCTGTCGTTAATAGTGTCACATTAGACCGTAGGAGCTGGGAGGCGGAGAAAGGAAAATAGGCCCTTTAGGAGCAATTGTTCCCAGGACTCCAGCGGGAGAACACAAAGCTGTTGCAGGAGGACACACACGTCCTGGCTAACGTCAAGGCAGAACCCGAACTCCTTATATTGTTAAAGCAACACATCAGCAATCTGCCTTGCCAGTATTTGCACGCAGATACAATGAACCCAAAACCCAGCGAGGTACTGCAGACTGTTCTTGCTGACCACACACCACCCACCGCCAGGAAACCCCGAAGCAGCTCAGCCTCACTCACCTTGTTTGTCTCTGGCAATTGGCCTGCCGTGGCTTGCCATCTGTTGTACAGTAATCCTGAGCCAACTTTGTCTTGTATAAGTTTTAGATTCCCTGAATATAACATTTGTTGTGCCCTGTGCTGCCAGTTCACAGTTCTCTCGATCATATACCGTAAGGCATCCCCCTCCGGAAGCCTCACACGGATACGCTGCAAGGAGGCCAGCAACGGTAAGATCTTTTCTAAAGGTGGCTTTTCTGATCGACGACAGTGTGGACAGAGCCACACACGAGGTCCCTGCAAAATGTTGGGCACCGAAACACAGCCGGTATGGAAGAACCCTCTGCAGAGTTCACACTGTATCATTGGAGCTGCCGGCTCCTTCTGGCACAGACAGACTTTCAGTTCTGCGTCCTCTTCGCTCGACAGCACCTTCACTTCGTTTGCTGCTCGCAGAGCACGCAACGCTTCCATCTCCTTTAATCGGGCTTCCCCAAGCGTAGCCATCTAAAGGGAGTTCAAAGAAAGGGATGTAACCTCGAAAGGAACATTAGTCATTAGAAACAAGCTGACCTCTGCACAGTCACACTCTCCAGATACGCCAGCGAGTACTGCAGATCGTAAAGAAGCTCCTCACCCCTCTACCCTTCACGGCTTTCAATGTTTGAGACGAAGCAGTTACGAGTATGCGCAGTGATAGGACTTCAGTTTCCTTCTGTTTTCTCATCAGGCCCAGAGATATAAAGCTTATTCCCTTGCAAAAAAACCCTCTTAACTCCCTTCCTCTCTATTCCAAATCCTTCATGTTTTGTACTACAAAAATATTACCTTCGTTAAAGAAGCTTAAATTCTGAAACAAGTGCAGATTTGGCTTGCAGGTACTTCTCTATGAACATGTCTCTCAAAGTGTATCCTGACTGTACCAGCTCTGGGTTTGTAAACACCAAGTGAAATTTAGGTGTACTTCTGAATGTGCTGTTTGCCTTTTCCACACCTGCTCACGATCCTTTTCTTAAAAGGAATCTTTAGCATTATCTGCTACTAAATATAGCCATATATTTCTGTTTCATAAAGGCTATTAGTAGCAGCTGCAACTAATAAATTCTATGCATTTTATTATGGATATAAAAATAAATGTATACAGGAGGGTTTATAAATATATACAAAATATATTTCACACATCATGGCTTTGAAACGTGATGACTAGAGAAAATTCAGCTATGGAAAATTCAGACAACCGTGTCCAGCATGGGCAGATTTGGGACTCAGGCACAGCACACCACCTTACCTACACACAGGTGCTGAGCACTGCAGCTCAGCATTGTGAAAGCATCCCCATCTCCACCGGAAGATTCTTGTTCCCCTTANCCTGTGGAGCAGAGTCACCGTAGGGATAATCCCGGACTTGTGGAGGTGAGGGGGCTTCAGCTCTAGGACTGACTCAGGGTAAATATTTGTTTCCTCCCCTTGTTCACAATGAAGAAGTGATTTCTCACTGCCTTGATCTGATAAGACACCAAATTGTTTTGAAGCACTTCTCTTTACCTCAGCACGCACAGAAGACACACCAATAGCAAAACATGCGCTTACTTATGCAAAGGCCACTTACACATGTCAGCAAGTGTCAGTTTTGGACTCACGAGTGTCAGAAAGGCATCTCACCAGATGCCTTCCAAAATACCGTCTACCCCACCAATTCAAGTGTCTGGGCCCCTTTCAAAATCTGGCTCTCCTCAATTCTTACAGCTGTTTTTCAAGTGAACTTTTCAAACTCATCTGAATGCCTCACATTCTTCACTTTGGCCAGTGGCAAAGATGCCCAGCTCCAGTGGTTACTGCTAGGAGCTTCTCTGGGGGAGTAAGAATGTCGGATTACCCCAGATAAGAGGGAAAATAGAATTGTTACAGGACAGGAGAGCAATGCTGAGACACTAAATCCACCAAAAAAACACCTCAAATCCATTGAGACCGAAGTTTGAGCTTAGCGCCTGTGCCAAGGTGGCTCTGGAAGCCACCTCTGACCTGCCCTCGGTACCACCGTCTCCAGGAAGGGTCCATAGCTCTGGCACAGCGAGGGACCCAAGCTGACGCACCTGGTCAGATGCTCTTCCACTGAGCTTTCCAGGGACTTCTCATTTGGGAAATGCGGTCACAAGGACCTGAACTAGCTCTGCTAGAGATACCCTGGCTTAGCTGGTTTACTGACTTGAGCTCCAGATCACACAAAAATGGTTAGACTGCTTTCAGGTAGAGGAACCTCACAGTACCACACTGAGTTAACAAAACTAAGCTTATTGTTCCCATTTCTGGCCCAATCATCAACTTATATGCCCAAAATCTTGCCCAGTTTTTTTTCAACTATACTAGTTGGTCTAGTACAAATATACTTTCAAACCTGAATTATCAGAAAAATTCTCTTAGATGCCTAAACATAGTTTTAATTTCTAAAACTAGGCTTGCCTATTTGAAAAATTTGGTCAACACAAGAAACCTGGTATAGCTGAGTTACCCGAGAAGCAGCTACAATATCTCTTCAAGCATGCCTGGCACATTTTATGTTTTAACATAACCGGGTGTGAAAACAAAACCACACAGGCTAACTTTAACAGGGTTAGACTAGCAAAACTAAGCTGTTCCAATCAAAAAGTGAAAGCAACAGAGTGCATTTCATTTTCGGGTGTTTTATGTCCTTTATGCTGCACAGACCTTTTATTTCACATTTTTTTCTGCATTTATTATCCCAGGTAAACTAGAAATGCTTAATCCATTTCCCACTTTCCCTGTGCTTTTTGCTGAAACACCTTTATTGAGGGAGTTTCAAAACTCCCCCATGATCACACCTGAAACAGCTGCTGTAGCTAAACTCAGTTATATCAGCAGAATATTCAGCTTGGGAGTTCTAGTGTAAGTGATAAGGAGAAGGAGCAGTAAAGGATGAAGAGACCCTGTTGAAAACAACCTCATCTGAGAGCCAAGCTGGTAACACTGGATGGTTTGTGCCTCTGTTACTAATTCTCAATGCTTAAAGCTATGTTGAAATACTTGTAAGAACAGAATAGAAGGACTAATTGAATACTAAGCACTCTAGAAACAATAGCTTCAGCAACTCTGTCGTTAATAGTGTCACATTAGACCGTAGGAGCTGGGAGGCGGAGAAAGGAAAATAGGCCCTTTAGGAGCAATTGTTCCCAGGACTCCAGCGGGAGAACACAAAGCTGTTGCAGGAGGACACACACGTCCTGGCTAACGTCAAGGCAGAACCCGAACTCCTTATATTGTTAAAGCAACACATCAGCAATCTGCCTTGCCAGTATTTGCACGCAGATACAATGAACCCAAAACCCAGCGAGGTACTGCAGACTGTTCTTGCTGACCACACACCACCCACTGCCAGGAAACCCCGAAGCAGCTCAGCCTCACTCACCTTGTTTGTCTCTGGCAATTGGCCTGCCGTGGCTTGCCATCTGTTGTACAGTAATCCTGAGCCAACTTTGTCTTGTATAAGTTTTAGATTCCCTGAATATAACATTTGTTGTGCCCTGTGCTGCCAGTTCACAGTTCTCTCGATCATATACCGTAAGGCGTCCCCCTCCGGAAGCCTCACACGGATACGCTGCAAGGAGGCCAGCAACGGTAAGATCTTTTCTAAAGGTGGCTTTTCTGATCGACGACAGTGTGGACAGAGCCACACACGAGGTCCCTGCAAAATGTTGGGCACCGAAACACAGCCGGTATGGAAGAACCCTCTGCAGAGTTCACACTGTATCATTGGAGCTGCCGGCTCCTTCTGGCACAGACAGACTTTCAGTTCTGCGTCCTCTTCGCTCGACAGCACCTTCACTTCGTTTGCTGCTCGCAGAGCACGCAACGCTTCCATCTCCTTTAATCGGGCTTCCCCAAGCGTAGCCATCTAAAGGGAGTTCAAAGAAAGGGATGTAACCTCGAAAGGAACATTAGTCATTAGAAACAAGCTGACCTCTGCACAGTCACACTCTTCAGATACGCCAGCGAGTACTGCAGATCGTAAAGAAGCTCCTCACCCCTCTACCCTTCACGGCTTTCAATGTTTGAGACGAAGCAGTTACGAGTATGCGCAGTGATAGGACTTCAGTTTCCTTCTGTTTTCTCATCAGGCCCAGAGATATAAAGCTTATTCCCTTGCAAAAAAACCCTCTTAACTCCCTTCCTCTCTATTCCAAATCCTTCATGTTTTGTACTACAAAAATACTACCTTCGTTAAAGAAGCTTAAATTCTGAAACAAGCGCAGATTTGGCTTGCAGGTACTTCTCTATGAACATGTCTCTCAAAGCGTATCCTGACTGTACCAGCTCTGGGTTTGTAAACACCAAGTGAAATTTAGGTGTACTTCTGAATGTGCTGTTTGCCTTTTCCACACCTGCTCACGATCCTTTTCTTAAAAGGAATCTTTAGCATTATCTGCTACTAAATATAGCCATATATTTCTGTTTCATAAAGGCTATTAGTAGCAGCTGCAACTAATAAATTCTATGCATTTTATTATGGATATAAAAATAAATGTATACAGGAGGGTTTATAAATATATACAAAATATATTTCACACATCATGGCTTTGAAACGTGATGACTAGAGAAAATTCAGCTATGGAAAATTCAGACAACCGTGTCCAGCATGGGCAGATTTGGGACTCAGGCACAGCACACCACCTTACCTACACACAGGTGCTGAGCACTGCAGCTCAGCATTGTGAAAGCATCCCCATCTCCACCGGAAGATTCTTGTTCCCCTTATGTGTCAGAAGCAAAACCTCCCACGCTAAATGAATGCATTTTCCTGGGAGCAGTCCAGGTCAGTATCCTCCTCTTTCAATACCCAACCATTAACAAGAGATTATCGAGTTAAAGGTTTAAAGGTCCAGTCTCTTCTCCTTACAGCACTCATAGGGACACAGGCTGTAAGTCTGGATTTCACAGAAGCATAGAACGGTTTATGTTGGAAGGGACCTTGAAGATCGCCTAGTTCCACCCCCCTGCCCTGGGCAGGGACACCTCCCACCAGCCCAGGTTGCTCCAAGCCCCGTCCAACCTGGCCTTGAACACCTCCAGGGATGGGGCAGCCACAGCTTCTCTGGGCAACCTGCGCCAGGGGCTCACCACCCTCACAGGGAAAAATTTCTTCCTGATAGCTAATCTAAATCTCCCCTCTTCCAGTTTAAAGCCATTCCCCCTCATCCTATCACTCCATGCCCTTGTAAAAAGTCCCTCTCCAGCTCTCCTGTAGGCCCTTTAGGGACTGGAAGGGGCTCTAAGGTCTCCCTGGAGCCTTCTCTTCTCCAGGCTGAACTGTCTCAGCCTGTCCTCATAGCAGAGGTTCTCCAGCCCTCCAATCATCTTGGTGGCTCTCCTCTGGACCTGCTCCAACAGGTCCATGTCTTTCCTATGTTGGAAATATATATATTTCTGGAAATATGTTTCCAGACAAGGGAGGCCAAAACCGAAGCACTGAACATACAGGGTTCAAGTTCCTGCCGTGGGTTAAAATTTAAATGCCCCATACCTAAGGGGACAGTTATACTCGAACCCTACTGAATCAGTCTACTGCTTCGTTAACGGTACCACTGTAGTGGAGGCTCTGAAACAGATCTTTTGGGATGAAGCACTTTACCACCAGCAACTAAGTATGCTCCATCCAGAACTAGTGTTTTATTGACTTCATAATGCATGAGGTTTTCTTTAATTATTTATGGTGTTTGTTTTTAATTATAAATGGTGTTGAGTTATTGTGTTCTTGAAAGTATCAGACTTGGGAAAACCCTGTCCTGTCTTTGATAAGGTTTTGGTATGGTCAGGGAAAACAGGTCTCAATTTTTTATTTTCCTATGCTTTGTTAAGCTACGGGCTTTGCCTGGCAAACTGTAAGGCTAATTTATGCACAACGGCAACACATGTTTTTTCCACTAAAAGCAGTTTTGTGAAGTCTGAAGCAAGCACAGAAAAGCGCGGTCCTAGAAGTCCTTCTGCAGAGCAGCACAGCAAGCAGAAAAGAGTAGAAGATAACACTCCTGCACCAGAGGCAAACATAAACAAAGACTCAAAGAACTTGGAAGAAACTCCAGTTCAAAAAAAAACCTGAAACCACATACCGCAGACGCAGTATCTTTGCTCTCGGAGAGCGCTCTTTCCAAGTCACTCAGAGTCTCTAGCTTCGTGCTTTTCTTCTTTCCACTTGGCACTGGTTCCTTCAGCTTCTTCTGCTTTCTCTTCAGGTTCAGCATTCCAATATCACAGCGGGGACACAACACCTGACAGACAGAAAAGCCGTATTGTCTCCAAGATTGTTAATGGGTTCATCCTGCCCTCACACAGCCATATACGACTGGTTAGAACAGGAATTCCTGCAGTTGCTTCCATCAAAGCTTTGCAGGACTAGGATGAGGTTATCTGGAAAATGGGAAGAGCTGGAAGGTCTGGAAGGTTAAAAATTCAACTTTATAAAATGGGCAAAGCACAAACACCTCCATGTTTCGTTTAGATTACTGGTATACAGCAACAGCTGATACACTGCATATCCTCCACGCGATTTAAGCTGCAAGCCCTGGAAAACCGCAGAGGATTCCAGTGGCTGCCCTGCTCTCCCGTCTGCCCTAACTGGGAGAGGGTCTCGGGCGAGTGGGGCTCTGCGAGGGCAGAGCGCGGGGATCGCTCCAGAGCTGCAGGTGCTCACACAGGCGCAGCAGCTGCGGAGAGCCAGCGTAGGCAGGTACCGCCTCACCCTTATCGCAGCTAAACCCGGGGCGGATGAAGCAGGTATGAACCCGCACTCCAGCGGCTGCAGCCCGACAGACCAAAGTAAATTCAGTGCCACAAATATGTCAATATTCCCATATTCATATTGAAAATGCCAGACTGTGGTGCAGCATGCTCTCATTAGCCACTGATTAAAAAGAACAGTATAGAGGAAGTATAGCTAAATCTTAAGCATTTTAAAAATTTTAAATTATTACTAAAAGTATAGGTCAATCTAGTAAAAGTTATGTTAAAATAAGTAATATCCTAAAACAATTCTGCAAATATACTTAATATTTGCTGCTACTTCATGAGTCAATATTGTAACTCTGACATGTTTTTGCTGTGGCATCAGCTATTCTCCAGCCTTGAGATCTCTTACCTCCAGAAGAGAGTATGGGGAGTTCTCGCACAGAAATGTGTTTGCTGCACACTCCTTCCACGCTTGAACTTCTGACACCAGGGACTCCAGCCTCGGCAGGTAGTCCAGATGCACTGGAATAGATCGACCTCTTGTGACAAGTTCCACTAGTGTGTCCAGCACAGGCACACGTCCTCCAACCTGTCAGATTATAAATTAAGAAGTGCTTGAGCTGTACGAGACATATCACTTCCATGAATCACAGCAAGTCGTTTAGATTAACTGAAGGTAGAGCTTGTAAAAATGAATTTACTGCTTAGACACTTCAGATGCTTTCACAGCTGTTATTCCAACAACTGTGCTTCTCATGCTGTAGTCATTAAGTACACAGACAAAATTAATGAAACACTTGGGGGCGAAAAAAAAAAGGATACATGTACCAAGTGACAGTTTACAAAAAAAAGACTGCCAACAATATAAGCAGACTCCCAATCTAACAATCTGCATTCACAGCAGAAAATCAAAATAATTTTGAAACAGACCCAGAAGGCAAGTCTAACCCAGTCCCCGTCACGCCAAGAGCAAGGAATCATCTCAAGCAGCCAACGTGCTGTTTGAAAGCGAGCTTTGCTCGTTCCCTTTGCAGCCTGCGCCTAAGGCAACCCAGTTACAAGAAGTCCAGCATGAAAGCAGCACTGAGAAGTAATTTCTAAAATAGGCAGTGATGTGGGACTCCAGAACTATTCATCCAGAACGACCCCAACATCTCAAGAAGCAAACGCAAACCACTGGCACCAAGAACTTCCTGCGAGTCACAACGACTGCAGGCATTTACCAAAATCTTCACAGAACTGCAGCAAAAATTCTTGGCACAGACACATTTTTCCATATTCAGGCAGGACAAAGAAATTAGCAAATGCCAAAGACAATTCACTTAAGACCTCTCAAGATAACCCTCAAAAAAGAGATAGTATTACATGAACTTTATTCCTTCAAAACTTTAAAGCCCAGGACAGAATTTTTTAAATAAAAGCTTCCTGAACTCAAAAGAAGTTTTTATTACAAGCCCAATTGAGGCCAGATATGCCTGAAAACACTAGTAAGTCAGATCAGAGTTCGCTTTATGGAAAAAACATGAGGACAAATGAAAACATAAGAAAATATTTGGCAACTTATATCAAAATGTGACATCAGGGCTATCCCAGTGCCACCCTTTCCTGATCTCTGCAGTCCTGCTGACTCAAGAAGCGGCGAGGCTGAGCCACGGACCACTTCAGGGAGTGAGCCCAGGCCACGAGTGCCCGCTTGGGCTTGAACTAGCCCAGTGTCTGGCTGCATGAGCAGCTGCGCCAACACAAGGGGGAGAGTGGGAAGAGAGAAGAGGGGAGAGTTAAACTGCCATTGAACTGTAAAAGAAGCAAAGAACCTTTAAAAAAAAAAAAGGAAAGGAAACTGGGTCTACAAATAAAACTGCCTGAAAGGTTAAGAAAAAAAAAAAGACTCTGGTTTTCATTCTCTGCCATCAATTTTTTGTTCAGTTGCAGACTTATTTCAGAGTGTGAACATGGAAATGGAAATCACAAAGCTGGGCAGAACCTTAAAAATGGAAGAGGATGGAAGGAAGAGGGAAGGAAGAAGTGGAAATCAAGTAACTTCCACCTCAAAATTCAGACAGAACTACTACAAAATTACAAGTATTTAAATCTATGAAATCAAAGGCTGACCATACAGGAACAAAACAAGAAACAGCTTTGAGACAGGCCAGGCTTAATGGTTAACAAATGAGGAAGTACCTCTCGGTCACAGGATGTCTAAAATTTCACTAATGATACAGATGTGGAAACAGCAAAGGAATTCTATGGGGCCTCAGAAGAGGCGATTCCACCACCAGTAAGTGTTAATACCCTTGTATCATCAGGTCTTGATGAGACATTACCTGCAGTGCACTATGTGAGGCACGCTCCAGAAAGGTGCATTCAAAACTGGGGAAAATAGGACAGGACACTTGTCTGATCATTGTCTGATCACGAGTATTCCTGGACCAGGAAGTCTCTTTTTTTTTTTTTAAAGAAAATCAGGAAATCTTTTTTTTTTTTTTAAGAAGATGCTAAAGTTATTCATTTAGTGAAGCAAATGAAGGCTGTGAAAAAATATTAGTGACTTTTAAATACTTTAGGGGATTTGTTTATTAATGAGTCAACAAGCAGAACTTTGATTGTCTCACCTGCTCCATACCAGGTGGCACAGGAGTGCAGTAAGATGCAGAACAGTACACAAAAATATGATTACCAGGTAATTGTTATTAAGTGACTGCGCAACACTTACCTTAAGGTGAATCTCCATAGTAGAGTACCTTTTTAACTTTAGATTTTTGTTAATAGCTCATTTATAGATCTTATTGCTGTCAGTTAATTGCAAAAGTGAAGGAATACAATCAGGTCCAGAGACAGAAGTGTAAGTAACAGCACTCAGAGCACAACTGCACCGTGTCTGAGGCAGCAGATGTTACAGATTACTCATTCCCAGCTCCATGGGATGCTGAAGCACTCAGTGCATACAACAGTGCAGAGTGTGTGTCTGTTCACCGGACAGGGGTTACTATCACTCATCCAACATCCAGGAGCGCAGTTAACGTACCTGCAGAGCTTCCACCTCCTGCAGCCAGTCTTTGGCCTTCTGTACCGCGTCCTTCAGAGCAACACCGTTCGGGAGATAGGCTGGGATCTCCTCTATTTCCTTCACTGCTGCTACCAGACTGCTCAGTGACTGCCGTGGTCTACGTAAACAAAACATCTCAGAATGTAGAACTCTGCAATACAACTGGGGTTCTTCTACTCATCTGGCTTATTAAAACCAAAGGGTTACACCAAATAATGACATTATGTCCAGTACTAGAGATGCATACTGTACAACTGGGGCATTAGCAATGCAGGTATGCTTTTAGAAATGTACATTTGCTTGCTATATGCTCCTACTAGAAATATTCATACGTTTGGGTTTAAGGGAGATTTAAGTTTTACTAACGTTTGAATGATAGAACCTTGGATCCTCAAACACACACTGAACCCTGAAACAGTACCAGCACTAAGACATTCTACATTAGAAGGTTAAAAAAACCTGAAGAACGCCTTTCTGTGTTTCACAAGTCGATTCTGACATTTTAGAAAGGCACAAACACAACTGCATCTCCATTTTGGAGGTTAAACTCAAGCTTATTCCAGTTTTGTGCTCTATGAAGTTATTTTCAAACAGTATGGTTACTAATAAGTAAGAAACACTCAAATGCTTTCATAATTATGAGTCTGGGGGAAAAACTTAAAAAAAAAATGAGGGAAGAAACCTTGCGTATGAGTTTGTGCCACCTTTCTAAACTCTAAGTAGACTGTGCTCTCCTCCCGTTTTCCTTTATAAATCAGAAAGTCAAAGCAATGAACAAGATAATTTTTCTCAGTAAGGATCTATTTGGCTTATTTCCTCCTGCCCTGCACCAATTAATCCAGAAAAGTCTCCTCAATGTTAGAAATAGTCCATATAATAAAATTTTAGCAGTTGGTGGTATATGGCTAAACTCCACCTGGCCATGCATCCTCCAGTCTGACAATGGGGGAGGGAAGAAGGTGGAAAAGGAAGGAAGACGTATCTTAAAACCCTTCCTTGTGGTGAAAGGCGAGCTTGCACAACGACAGTGGAGCATCACAAACACTGCAAGCCACCATCAATGTTTAAAATCACTCAGTCACTCATCCCCCTTCTCCAACCCTTTCCCTTCTGGATGGCACAAGTTTTGCCCTCATGTTGTGAACTAGGTGAACAAAAGGGAGCCCCTTCAGAAGTAAAGCCAACTATTTCCGTCTTAAACAGCTCATGGAACTACAACATGCAACACTAAGATTTAGCTTCTACCTGGCCTTTATCAGATTTCGGGCTTTGTCATCCCAGTGTTCAGATACAGTAAGGAGCTCCTGCAGCTTCGCCATTGCTTTCTCAACCGCTGGGTAGGGAGCGAGTCCAACACCTGAGTCTATAAGACGTCTCATATCATCTAGAGTAAGAGAGTTGTGGTCTGAGGAAGCCAGTTGCACATCCTCGAGCCAGCGTGCCTGTTCCAGACGTATCCGCAGTTCAGCCAGTTGGGGTAGGTCAACATCAAAGTCAAAGCTGACGTCCAACAGCTCCTGGAGTTCTGCAGCACTAGGCATTTCTTCAGAAAGGAGCTTCTGGCTTTGCTGTTGAAAAGCTTCCACACGATCAAGAAGATCCTGAAATATGCAAATGCAACAATAAATCAGAAGAAAACCCACTGTCAGGTCTCCTAAACATTTAAGTGCAAGCCTCCTGGCAAACGTCACATTGCAATGCACACAACGTGCATAGCAAATTATCATGACATCCGGTACACTTAAATAGTGTGTCTTCAACACATCAACATCTCCTCATACATAATGTGTCCACAAGCTTGAGGATCACAGAACATAGAATTCCACTCCAAACTTCTTTGAACTAAGAGACAGGTGTCAAAAAGAGGTCTCAGAAGAACAGAAAGGATCTAATGGGAAATTTTAAGTGTTCCATCAGTGCTCCTTTCAGGCTTTGTTCTGGAATGATTAAGAAGGCTGAAGAACAGCACAGTTAAGATCAAGAAGGCTTTGAAGAATGCTGGGAAGGGCACGGAGCTTCTGGGGTTCACTTCTGCTGCACTGTTAAGGTTTTTGAGCTGGACCACACAGTCCCAGTGAGCCACAGGCCTTTTACTCCTTCCTGTGGTGCAACACCTTCTCTCTCTCCTTATGTTCAACAGCTAATTACCCCCAAATGGTTCATCTGTGGCTGTTTCCACTTCACCCAGGATAATGGACAGTTAGCCAGAGTACTCTCATGCGAAGGATGGAATTATTCTTTATCTAGACACCATGTCCAATGCTTCTAGTACTGGCTGAAATGCGATTCCAGCAGTAAGTTCTTCCTTCACAGCTGACATCTTGGTATTTTGCCAATGAGGTTGTTTGTCAGTGAAGACAATCTTACCCATAATGGAAATAAAGCCTTTTTAGAGATATATTAAATTGTCAACCAGTCTCTAGAAACTGCTGGTCATCTACATTAACAGCCTAATTTGCATGACTTCATATGATTTAGGATTGTTGAGAATCATGTAAAAGAATACCCTGACCATATGTGTTTGGTATTTCCCTGTTCAAGAATGCCAGATGGAGAAGAACTGTTTACATGTCTGGCATTTCTGAACTTCTGCATTTTAAATAGTAAGATAACTTCAGAGTTACAATGCTATAAACAAATAACTGTAAATAGAATTACATAAAATCTGATTCACACATTCCAGACCTGATAAAGCTTCAAAAGCAACAGTCATAAAGCTGAGTTGAACTGGTCTATTCTGATTCAAATTTATACAATACTGTATGGTCTCAGCATTGTGTGGACGTTTAAGAGAGAGTTCAGGAGCCAGACACTGCGTCTCCTGGTTCCAAGAGTCACAAATATGCAAAGCCCTTCTTCAAGACAGGAATTGCAGCTGCCCAGAATTTATGTTCTTTTTTGNGTGATATGCAACATTTTGGCAAATTCTGAAACCAAACCTTGAATTACTTCCATTTTATCTGAGAGCTGATCATCTGGTGAGCAAATAATCAGCACTCACTGATGGTCGCAGGAGACAAAGTGATGTGACTCACCGTGAGCAGCAGATACTCTGCTAGAACAAGTATTTAGGTAGCCCAGGCTGGTAGCTTTGGCTACGGTTATCTCTGTTGTTTCCTGGAACGTGGGTTGATAGCACGAGGAGGTATCTAATTACAAGACTATGAGAAAGCTGATTCTGGATTAACAAAGACGGAAAGTGATATGAATGGGAGAACTGTCACTCGGAGCATTATGGAGTTTTGAATACGCTCAGATGAAGTTGGCTTCGCTCTTAAGAGGAGACTAGTTAATTGAGCCTGAACTTTTAAACTGTAGTTACCCAGGTCATCCTGCTGCTTCTTTTGCATTACTTCGTAATGCATTTTGATTCCTCTATGCAATATAAAAATCTACTGACCACGAACACCAGCAGGTCAGAGAGCTCCGCTCTTTAGCAACCTGTGCACAAGTTGCCCAGGCCTGCCAGCTTAAGGGTATTTATTATTGGAGCAAACACTAACATAGAAGATTAATGCAGTGGAAATACATCACTATGACAAACGCTCATGTTCTTTCCCCTACAGTTTTTGAAGTTACCTTCAGCAATGGTGTCTGACTGAGGACACAGGGTAGAGCATACAGCTGCCTCACAAACAACCGGAGCTCATTCACAGTCAGCTGGTTTTGACACTTTCCTCCTCCAGAGCGGTACCTGCAATTACACGCAACTCAACTTTGTTGGATGCCGCTAAAAACCAAACCAAAATCTAGACTTCTCAAAAATCTGCTTATTATTTCTTGAAAGTCGAGCTTTACTCACAAATAATAGAATATTCAAAAGCATCCAAGCAGCCTAGGGCTTACATACATGGGAAAACTTCAGTTAGCTATAGCAGAATAAGCTATTGTTGAAAATACTCTTTCATATTAAATAGTATTCTGGAACAACTACTCAGCCTTGGAAGAGCACTGGTTATTATGCAATAAAATTAGTCTTTTTTCCAGAACACAAAGCAATTGTGGATAAACTATTCAGTTATGTTGCAATAGCTATTGTAGTAAGCTCTCCCCATGCCCACACCAAAAGAGAACAAATCCCAATTTTGAATGGGTTTTATATTTACAGGTCATGTAGGCACTTCTGAAAAATCCTCTTTACGCTGAAATCATCATTTTCATTTTTATCTAAAAGCTTTGTATCAAATGAGTGGCTTATAAGTGTTAACAAATTGGCTAATATTAAAAATCTCTCTAAACTCAAGCCAATATTAACTAGGTCTGAGAACCCTGAACAGAAACGGAAAGAAATCTCTTACAATGTTGGCTCCAATTTAATCCACAATATGCCATTTAAATAAAAGAGGAAAACAACATCCCAGCAGGATATGCCAGCATGACTGGAATGTGAACACTATAAAATACATTTTAATATACCATTCTATGTTAAAAATAGGTATTTTTAAAGGATACGCAAGACCACATTGGGAGCTCCAAAATCCATAGTAAACTGAACAATAAAATGAATTCAAAGTCTGAGATACAACACAGGCTGTTTTATGGTCTACAACATTTTACTATTTTGTGTGTAAGTTCTGCAGTATCTTCCAGGAAAAGGCACAATTTTTTTAAATAAATACTTATGTACATATACATGTGCACACACACATATACATATCTAAACTTCAAAACTGTCACAAGATGTTTTTGATAACCAGAAATTACATGAGACTCAAAAAAAAACCCAAACCCAAAACAATTTTCACAGAAGGAAAGCCCATGTCCATCCAGGGTTATTAGTCATAAAGATCTCTAAGCATAAGGTCTCTAAACTCTTGGTGACTCTAAGCAGCAGCAAAGGCATCATGAGGTCCGGAGAAGGAAGGGGACAGATAGTGAGAACATCCCTTTGTACTTGCCCTGCTGTCATATTGTTCCCCTCCAGTGCCAGAGAGGAACGAGGGCAACACTGTCCTTTCGCCCGATTCAGCTGTTCACAGAACCATCTTCCAAACAGCAGTTGTTGGGACTGCTTAATCGCCTGTGACCATAAGAACCAAAGGAAACAGGGGAGTATGGCATTTCTTCAGGTACTACAGAGAAGATGGTGAGCAAGAGTCACAGGATTTACTCTGGGAGACTGTGTGTCATCTGTCTTGGTCTCTTCTCCCCAGAACTGTTGTGTGCACTATACAGGAGGAGATCCTTGAGTATCTCTGACTACCATGATTAACAGGGATGACCTTTCCAGTCAAGTCAAGTCTTCTGCATGACTCTTCTAAACTGAGGATCAGAACAAAATGCTCAGTCCATAAAGGAAAGTTTGTCAAAAGCATGAACCAAACTTGAGGCAGAATCTACAACCCTTCATAACCAAAACATGGCAGTTAGAGCGATGAAGGCTGCCCAACATCCTGCAGGTATGCGAACTTCACGTAGATGAAACTGTATTTAATATAACATGTATTAAGATTTTAAGCAGATTATTCTCCTCTTTGTACCTTCCTACATAGGTTATGAATACTCCTGCCTTCACTCTTTCAAGAAAAAAAAAAAGAATTATCCATCAAATAACATGGGTTTTTAAAACTAATTAAGACGACATGCAACCGGACTTTCCCCAGAAATGTGACAAAAAAAGATCAAAAGAGAAATGGTGAGAGAAGGGCTAGAAACACTTTTAGAGTGAGAAACGCAAATGAGAAACACAATCCAAGCACTGCCTTGATCCTGTGTAGTGCAACACTGGGTGGATTATTCAGAGCCTGTAATGCTGAAGGAGCCGGCAAGTACAGCTGTGAGAAAGGCTGATACAGGATCGCAGTGACAAAAGAACAGACCTAGTCAAGGAGATGAAGATAAAAATCGCTCCCTGCTCTTTCCAGGTCAAGCAAAGTCAGGTACATGTTAAGAGCAGGAAAGACTCTTGGAAGAGTCTGGCACAGAAGAGCTGGAAAGTGCCTGGCTGCTGCTCTGAGTTCATCACCAGGAGGCCTGAGCAAATACCACGGATGGGAGAACACATGGAGTGGGAATGCCAGAATGAGAAGAGATGGCTCAACGCTAAATGAAGGAAGAGATTAGGGCTGGATAAATCCTTCAATAACAACGCCATGAATCTCTGGGTTGGAAATTACCTATCTGGCAGAGATCGGGCCTGTTGGAGTGCTGAATTTTTCATTTCCTATTTTTACGTTGCTGTGACAGAGGCTTCATCCTCTTGTGATGACAAGAGTGAAGGTGAATTTTTATTAAGTCCTTGCTATAAAGACTTACACAAGGATGAACTGGGGCTGTTCAGCCTGGGGAAAAGGAGGCTGAGGGGAGACCTTATCACTCTCTACAACCACCTGAAGGGAGGTTTGTAGTGAGGTGGGGGTCAGTCTCTTTTCCCAAGTAACAGACAATAGGACTAGAGGTAACAGCCTCAAGTTGCATCAGGGGAGGTTTAAGATGGATATTAGGAAACATTTCTTCACAGAAAGGTTTGTCAAGCATTGAAACAGGCTGCCCAGGAAAGTGGTTGAGGCACCATTGCTGTAGGTATTCAAAAGACGTGGAGATGTGGTGCTGAGGGATATGGGTTTAGTGCTGGACTTGGCAGTGCTGGGTTAACAGTTGGACTCGATGATCTTTGTCTTTTCCAACCTAAACAATTCTACGATTCTATGACCAGGAAGGGAAATCACAGCTACAAAAATAATGTCTAAATAGTGGTTGAATATTTTGCTGCCAAAGTCCTTCAAAGTCAGCCATTAAAGTACTGCAAGAACACAGGGAGTGACGAGCTACAAGATACCTGCTGAGGCAGGCAACATGCAGAACCCGCACACGTGCAGTTATACCAGCACAAAGAGCAACTGCTCTGACAAAGACTATGTTGTTCAAAGCAGCAGAGACAGGTGAAAGTTGTCCAGATGGGAAAAGAGAGAAACCATTTTTTCTGAAGTACTTCATGCTATTAAGATTGTTGGACTTGAGCAATACTGTCCTCCGCATATATAAACCCAAGATTTCCTCAGGAACCTATCACCCCACGAGACTAGGTACAGCCATTATAGGTCTGGGTGGAGAATCTGCAACAGAAGATGGTAATCTGTGATCCCCAAGAGAAAGGCTAGTACATCGGTACAGGCACCAACTGAGGCAATGAGGAGACCTGGCCTTGTCCTTCTGGATCTTCTGACTCCTTTCAACTCCTTTCAGACATGGAAAGTGCTAGCGGGACCAAGCGGCCACACATCCAGTTCACAAAGAATGTATTACCCACACACTGTCCTATCTTCAAATTCCTCGAGCAAATACCCTGTCTAAAAGATTTAACATAAGTGCTGCCAAAGAAAGAGCAAGTATTTCTCAAAGATCTCGTACAGTATTCCCATCATCATCAGCTCAGGAAGTTAAGACACTTTATTCTTCCACAGGCATAAAGTGTAGTGAATATACTGACATATGCACCACTGACAGATTTTCAGTCCCCATGGCACAAAGACAAGTGGACCGTATCTTGTTGGGTGTTGCTTTGTCTGGAAATACCACTCCAATTTTTCCTTTCGGTGAACATTAGAATGAATTTACTGCTCAACTGTCAAACACAGAGGAAGAAGAGATTGAAAACTCAGGATGTTTAACTTACTACACGCAGTAAAGGTGAATCTCCCTGTACAAGATGGCTCTCTTGAGAAGACAAAAAGATTGCTTTCAGTTTTAAGTCTTACAGAACACTGGCATCTATCTTCAGCCACTCAATTTTGTTGCAAACACATACAGTAACATTTACCTGGTTTGTCTTTTGCCATTAAGAAGCTGCTGTGCAACCGAGGCACATTTGTCTGCATCCTGAGTAACCAGTCTGAGGTGTCGCAGTAGATCATTGTCTGGAAACTTTTTCATTTCTGATTCTTCTATCAAAGCCTTAAAACTGATGAGACCTTTTGGGAAAGATACCTAGTTAACAAAAGTCCCCCTTTGTGATGGATTTTAAACAGTAAGGCTGAATAACACAACACATTAAGTATATTTCTATTTCAACTTCAGTTATATTTTACGTCAAAGTTATTTACGATCTAATCACACAGAGACAGCATAATTTTTAGGACTGTAATGGCTAAAATATTTACTTTAAAACATGAAATTACATATGATTTCCTTTGATTGTCACATAGGACAAAAGTTGCTATGGTTCAGAAACTAAAAATTGAAAAATTAGCCATTTAAAATTATGTGTTGCAGACAAAAGGTAAGATACTTACTTTTTTTATTGTTAATTTTTGCCTCCAGAGCTTCGTTAACATTGGAAGCCCATTCGTTGTATGATTCCGCACGCATCTTTAACGCATTCATCATTGGATAAAGCTCCTCCAGGGTATAGCGGTACCTACAAGTAGCACAGAATTCAAACTCTTCAGCAAAAAGTAGAGGGGAGCAGGAGGGTGGAAGGGAGGGGCATCAAGATGTGTTGGTCCATATGACACAGAAATTATCTACTACGCACCAGGGTTATATAATTAAGACCTGCAATCACACTATATTCCTCCTAAGACAATTTCAACGTTGCAGTTGCTTCAAAAAGCAATTTCAACATTACAATTGAAGCAATTGGGAAATTGTCTTAGGATAAGCTACATTCATGTAGGACAAAGATGTAACAAACAAAAGGAAAGGAAAGATGACAACAGGAAGGAAAGTTAACAAAAGCAAAAAAATATTACTGGGCAAGGACTGGATGTAAGGGATGATGACTTTGTTGCTATAAATAAAGAAGGAAACTAACTTATCCAGCAATTTTTGCCATTATAGAGCAAGAAGAGCTGACAGCTGAAAAGAAAGAGTCTTTGTACACGAGCACAAAAAAGGCACTTTGTTTTGGGGGTACTATATTTGCAAAGGACCGAGAGCAACAGAATACCGAGACTAGCACCATTGACAAAACAGAGTAGGCACGAGATTATCAAACCGCAGGATCTGCACGTAACAGTCAGTATCTCCAGAACACAGTATTTTTTGCTGTCTAAAGCTTACCCCAGTTTATACTTGTAGGTGGGACAGGAACAGAGATCCTCAACATGGTACAAGCATACCAACAACCCAGGTTTACATGGACAGTAAACAGCAGACATGAAGCAGGTGGTTTTACACTTCAAGCACTGCCGCTCATCATCAGGAAACAGCTCAAAATTCACTCTCTCTGAGTCAGTCACTCCCTGCAAAAGAACGTGTTACATCAAAGTCTAATGAAGAGGTGATTATTCCAAGCTAAAACATCAGAAGCTAAATTTATCAAAAGAATAATGAATTTTAGAAATAATATGTTAAAACCAGATAGACAAATCTTGGTTAATGAAAAATCTGCCATTCTGATTAAATTACTGAAAGAACAAATACTACTTTAAAAGAGACATTCTGAACAATATTAAAGGGCAGATGCTAAAACAAGATGAATGATAAATGATTCTTTACCCAAGTGGTCCTCTGAAATCAACAATGCTACTCAGGAAGGTACCGTGTAGCTCTAAGCTGTTGACAACACAGTACAAGTCCCAGCGTGTTTTTTCACCACTGTTTCAACTGTTCCTTCATTCACCATAATATTATTCCCTACAACTCACCAGTTTATCAATCTTCTCACGCAACCTCTTCTCATCTTCAATCATAATAGCCATGTCTTTCTGAACTGTAGATGCTACCACAACATCAAGATCATCTGCTTTGGAAGCCATTTTGCAGATCATCTCATCATGAGAAAACACACAGTAACGGTTTAGCAGACGGTAATGCTCCACACATTGGCGACCCAATGGCAGCTGCATTGAAAAACATCAAATAAATGACGAGTTCATTTTGAAAATTACATTAAGATACTTTTTATGCTACTAACCAAAAACTATCCACATAAAAGGCCAAGACAAGTCCTTCTAGCAACGATATTCATAATTCAGAATGTAAAACTAGAGAAATCAAGACCCTGAGTTCTTGTAAACCAGGACTGCTTGTAACTCTCTTGCAGCGGACACTGTGGATGCAAGTTGTTTAGCTGGGTTCTTGGGGGCAATGTGCTATCTGGAAGAGACCAATAATTAGGGGTAATGAAATCACTAAACCACAGTAGGCTCAGGGAAGACCCAAGCTAAAAATACACAGAGGCTGGGAAAGCATCAAGGGAAGAGTACATACACATGCCCTACTCTCACCACTCGATGGATGCCCCATCAAAGGCAGGCTGCAGGGCACGCTGGACCTGTTTCTCAAATGATATGGCTGGTTTATGTAGGACACGAACTGCGCTGCAGCATGAGAAGGTGCTGACTCCACGAACCATTAAAGTCCTTAACTAACCCCAGGCAGAGTAAAGAATTCATTCTGAGCTGGGCAGGTTACTCATAGCTTTACTTTAAGGCTGTCCCTGGCCAGGCGGATAGCGATGTTAGATGTTGGTATCAAACTCACAGAAGGACCAGAGGAAAAACAAACCCAAATCAACCGATACGCAAACACACTCACAATGCAGAAAGTGTTCTTCCAATTTTAGTCATCTCCTACTTCTAAGTGGTGTTTTTTTTAAATCTAGCAACATTTTTAGATGGACTACATTTACAACTAAGACCTTTTTGGAGGGGAAAAAAGCAGTGAAGTAATTTGAAATATCAGCAGCTTCAAAGGATCCTTCTGAGATTAGGCAACACTCTGTGTCTGAGAAATCTGCTGGGAAGGAGGAATGATTACTTGCAACTTTGGAGCAACTTCCCTCCATTTGTCTTTATTTAAAAAAAGACAAAAAACTTAATAAATTACTATGACCTAATAATTGTAATGTGTGCCTATCTCTGTTGTTTCAAATGAGCTGAGCAAAGCTCGTTTTCGTTAACCAAGTAGTGGTCTGTAAACCTTCTGTTTCAACACTAAAACTTTCTGTTCCGTTGTCATTAAGGTATTCTTCCCTAAAAACCTACAGCACCTCTGCTATCCAAGAGGATGTACTCACGTCAGATGCAATTCATATTATTTTTCCCCCCAAAACAGGACTCAACAACTCAACAACTCTTTTAACTCTTCTTAATGTGTGTTAAATGTATCATCCGATTATAGCACAGAAGCTAAAGTAGAAAAGTCCACGTTGGCTTTGTTTTTCAGCTGTAGAAAGCACCTCCTAGAGAATTCCCTCCCAGAAGAATTTCATCCCAGCTCTCGACAATATCAATGGAATTGGAGGACAAAAGAGGAGTAAATTCTGGCAGCGCTGGTGCTTCTCATGTTTAGGCATGCACAGGACCTTGCCTACCTCCTGCTGTAAGTGATCCATCAGCCCTAATGTACAATTTCAAACTGAACCTCAGGAATCAAATTCACTACATGAAAGAAATACCTTCAGCAAAACATTCTGCTTCCAGTAACAGGCTCCTTCTGATTTGTGCATGAGCAGTAAGTTAGAGCTGTACATCAGCTAGGAGCCACTCTGGAACTGCATACTTAATGAAGATCTGGTTTTGGAACGTACCCAATCAACTGTGCAGAAGTTCACAGCTTCAGCAAAATTGAAACCCTGATTGAAGCCACTGTGATAAGCTCTGGGAAAGGTGATCACAAACTCTCCAGCACACTGATTGGTTCGATAAACCTAGGAGAAGAGACAGACAAGCATTAGGTCAAACCTAAACAGAACTGGAGGCTCTGAAGAGAATATGGATTTCCAGTTCCTAGTAACTTCTATGATGACTTCAGATAGTTTTAAAACATAAGCCCAAGAATAACAATGGGCATTTGGTAACTTGTCATATAAAACCCCAGAAAGCAAAGGGGTTCCATACCCACACTCTCAGCTGTTTTAAGTCAGCTGTCTGTGCCTTTCGCACTGTGCTAGCTCTGCGCAGTTACGCAGGTACAGCATAGGCAAGGCTCTCTTCAGTGTGCAGTGGAAGGGGAAGAGAAATTTGGAACCAACTCAAAAGTTCACACTGCTATAAATCTTATACTTTTGGTGCTACACAATCAGCACGAAAGCAGGCAGGTCTTCCTGCATCCTTCAATTTTGGAGTCTCTCACAGCATAGTAGCTGTTGTGCAAAATATGCACCACATATTTTGCCACTTTTTCCAGATTTTCCTTTAAGCCCCAAGGTCAGCTAGTCAAAAGCTAATTAAATTGTAAAGGGACATAATTCCCATGAATAATCTAGTATGGAATACGATGGAAACTGATGAAAAATGTTTTGAAATACCTAAGAATCCAGGAAAACTAAGAGGATGTGGATGACAAATAAAGGAAGAATGGGGTTTGGTCATTTGCGAGAAACTCTATGCCAGTAAAAATTGTGTCTGGTTAGACAGACATACAAAGAGCTCCTGCCATTGTTTCAAAGGTCAAGACTAAACTTTCCAGCTGAAAGACAGAAATAGAAATACACTAAGGTGGATCTCCAGAGAAGAGTTTGCCAAGCAATTCCAAAAGCAATGATTCCATTGCCCATCTGTTCATACTGGCACATTAGACTAGACAAGGAAGATACAACACACATGGAAACTACCACACCACCTCTGTAATAAAAGTGGCTTCAATCATCAGCACAAATGAAAGAGGGTTGGGTTTGGGGGAGTAGCACAGGAGTCCAACAACATACAGGCACTCCGTGGGCCATCAAAGTATTCGGGTTCATTATGGTGACAAGTTGGTGCAAGAGATCTGGCTGAGATTCAAATAGCTCTGGAGCAAGCTTCTTCATTACATCCTCCAGCTGTTCAGCTGCATACCCTGGGGCTCCATACCACGTTTTAGGCTCCCCCCTGCAAGATTATTAAAAAAAGTTAAATATAAGCAATCTTTTAAGTTACATTTTCACTATTCTGCTTTAATACACACCATGTCAAAAGAAGGGTATACCACCAGGAAGGAACGCAAAGATTATGTACCTTCCTGAATCTTCACATTTTACACAGGTCCCTCCTCCAGACCTAAGTTTTTAACTGCTTACATTTCTGAGTACCTACTTAAAGTAATCTGGGGGAAGAAAAGACTGAAGAAGCCCTCAGTGAAGTTCTGATGATTCCAGAATAACTTCAAAACATAAGCTGTTTGTCTTTTACCATGAACACAAACTCCCTCTTGGATCTAACAACCAAAGCCAGTTCTTTCTGTCTTTGTGCATAATTGCCGTAAAAGCAACATATAGTAGGTAGGAATTAAGCTTCCAAATTACACAAAAAACATCAAGAATAAAAAAAATCCATATCTAGAGTAGGAACAAAGAACTTTTAGCAACAGCTTAACCCAATGCAAGCCAGTTCAGAAAATTAAGGTTATGCAGATGTGTTCCAGTAGATACTGTTTCAGGTTTACAATGAAGCTGGCTCATTGCAGTATAAAGATGAAAATGCATTCCAATCCCTTATAAAAAACAAGGTTAGGAAAGGTATTTAGAAAAGATGATAACAGACAAAACACCTTCTCCCAAGACTCCTGAATAGCTGACAGCGTAAAGCTGACCCAACAGTGTTCTTATTTTCCATAAATCATGGAGCAGTTTGGAGGATTCCAGAAGAAGAGAGTGAAGCATGTACCCAGAAGCATATCCCTCATACCTAGGAGCTTACTCCTGTGCTCAAACAGCACCTCTGTCATGGTGACAAGGACAGTTAGCAGGAGGGACCAAGGAAGGGCAGTCAAGGAGAAGCACAAGTAGAATCGTCACTATGCAGTGTTAAATGACTATGCGCCCTTGGACCTGGTCATCATCATAGAACAATTCTATGAATTCATGAAGACCAGCCACAGATGCAACTAAAAACTGTCCTGTGTCCTGACCCAATACTGGGTTAGTTAAGAATTCTGCTCCTTGATGCATGTCAGTGCCAAGGAATGGATGTCAGCAGTTATGAACTATGCTAAAACTTGGACCAGGATAGTGGTACCAGGGGTCTCTGGACTTCAGGAGAACAGTAAGAGAGAAAGAGACAGAACTCTAATGGATGTGTTAAGGTGTGAGCCTTATGAAGGCAGCAAGCTGCAGAATGGATGAACAGTTCTTTCTGCACTGCTACCTGACAGCTCCACATTCCTGATTTAGAAATAATAGCATCAATGATGGTAATTCTTCCTCTGACCAGGACTGACAACTTATTTATTCGCAAGCATCTTTAGAAGCAAAGATTTGGTGTTTGGTTTTTTTTTTCCTTTTACCATTTCAAGAACTAACACAGGATTTAGTCATGCAGAACTATTGCCTTCAACCCTATGAAAGGTCTGCTGCTGTTCACTTGGGACTATCTGCTCAGAATACTGTACCAGGATACAGGCTCCTCCAAGGCACAAGGGAACACTGAAGATGGACACGCCATCCCTAGTATTTCACAAGAATGAGTCCTGCCTTCTGAAGTCTTCTCAGAGTTTGGAGCATTGTCTCTTCAGTGGTAGGTCGTTAAGATTGACTCCTCTGGCCAAGAACAGTATTAACCTCAACTACACATTGCTCTCAAATAGACTAAAACACCCAGACTTAAACCTGAGGGAAAGGAAATATAGAAGAATATCTGCAAATGAAAAGACAAGATGTCAAGTACTTTCATGCTGGAAGAGAAATAAATTAAAAGCAAGTAGGGCAACTTTCACATGTGTCTGTGAATGTGCATGCACATATACATGTAGGCACTTACACATCTTCCTGTCCTTGATTGCAACCACTAATGCAACTGGGGACAAATTATGGGGGACGCAATGCCATTCTACCAACAATGAGGGAAGCTATCCTAGAAAAAGTGAAGTTTCTACCCCAAACAAAAATACCTCCTCTCCTTCCCAGTTTTCAGCATGACTGAAGACCCAGACAAAAACAAAGCAACAAATGACAAGGAAAATCATTTTTACAGTGTAACCCTGATCGCCCATTTAGACCCGCTCAAACATTTGTTTTAATAATGTCAAGTACTAAGAAAGAAACCGAATTAAGTCACTGACTACCTGGACTGCGCTACAGCAGCAGCTATTTCAAGGAGCAGCAATTGAAAAACTGTCCAAAAAGACAACCTACTGAATAGTAGCTGGGATGTGGTTTTACCATTTTGCTGGAATACTCACGTGAACAAGGAAAGGGAAAGAGACTGACAGGCTTCAGGAAGAGCGACAAGAATAATTCAAACCCCTGAAAAGCTGCTGTAAGGTGGGAAGTTTAAGAAGTTCGATCTGCGTAGAATATCAAAGACGTGGCAAAGATCTGTCCTGATTACAGCTGACAAGTGTTTGCTTGATGAGAGGATTTATGATAGAATGACCTATCTAATAGACAAAAAAATATGCAGGATCCTAGGATCGTTAGTTGAAGCTACATGGTTTAAAAAAAAAAAAAACCAAACCAAACTTGCATGGATTTTACTTTTACATTGAGCATAATAAAACATTTGATGGAGTATCTGCTGCATCTCTCATGGATTTTTTAAAACTGGGAATGGATGTCTCTTTCCAAAATACAACCTCTTGCACAAAAGCAGATCAATGCAGGAATCACACTGTGTCAAATTTAACCCTGCTGCTACAGAATTGCAAGTTATTCTGGCCTGAACTCTATGGATCTGGTTTTAGTCTGCTAATTAAAAAGGGGAAGGGGGAATAAAAGGGAGATTGCTTCTCAGGCTGAGTTTATTCCTCAAACTCACCAATGCAGATAGTTAATCGAATAGCTCCAGTGGTCTTCTATATGCCAACAAAATGAAGAAAAGCACATTCCTACGTAGAGCCAGGGTAATTTCATTCCACATATGTCTGCAGTGATGTGAGCAAGAACAGACTGCTCCATCACAGGCATGTTGTTTAAATTCCAGCCACTATCAAGGTATTCCTGAAAATTGAACAGAACAGTCACAGGTTTACACAACATGAAGTAAAAAACCCAAGAAGGTAAAACTGCCAAAAGAGCAACAGAAGAAAAGAATCTTTCCCAACTGAAAACTATAACAAATGGGGCAATGAATCAAAGAACAAAACTGCCATTTTCTTTGCTCCTTTCACAAACCTTGTATGACATGCTTTGTTAAAATGAGACTTTTTTTTTTTAGTTTGGAAGTTTTTTATTAACTTCTACAATAAACCTGTGGCTTTAAATACCTGATCACAGTAAATTTTATTTATTCAAAACTCTGATGTAACTCTCCTCTTCAACTACTGTGCCAGATACACCAAAAAACCACTTTGCAACCCCATTCCATTATTTTGCTTTGGACCAGACACTTATTTAAAGAAGAACTGCAATACAAACATACACAGTGAACTAATAAATACCTACCTCTTCTTCTGGTCTAACTTTAAATTTCCCACCCCTAACTGGGAAGCCGCTGCCAAATTCCTTTGAAGCAATATCAGCTCCATATTCTACTGTCACATCCTCTTCAATGGTACTAACAAGTCTCCAGAATTCTTTTTCAACCAGCTCAGTGGGGACCATCTAGGTGAGAAGAAAAACAAGGAGTATATACTGAGGAATCAGTACATAAAAAGCATGTGCACAAAAGCTACCTCAGGGAGGAACCTCTATTAGCTTGAAACATTTCCCCCTTTCAAAACCATTTCAACAAGAGAAAAAAAAAAAAAGCAGCAGAAATGTGGTTCCACCCAGGACATGCTGCTGCTTTGTTCTCTCAAGAATGGGTGACAGTTATGGGTGACAGTTAGAGAGTATTCTCTTCCTTATACACACTTCTTCAGAAGTGGGGGAAAAAAAACCCAAACAAACAAAAAAAAACCCCAAAAAACAAGAAGGCAGCAGAACAAAAAACCACAACACCAGCAAGAACAAGGACTCACTGACAAGGACTCACTGACATAAATGAGAACTTCTGATTTGGGATTTCATCCCATTCAAAACCAGAATTCCCCTCACCCCTCAAAAGTTACATATTTCAACTAAGCACAAAAAATGAAATCAACATTATGGCATCAGGATAAATACATGAACATACATGTACTGGCATGTTAAAATAGTCTGATTTGAATGCATCTGCCATTTCTCCAAACGTGCGAAGTGTATAGTCTCTTGCTGCTTGTTCAAAACCAAATGCTTCTTGAGGCTTATTACACTCCTGCAATTGAAGAGATAATTACTTCTATAATGTATTAATAAGACAACCTGTGCTCAGATTTTACACAGATGGGCTATTACAGCATCTGACGGGTAAGGCGGCAGGACACCAGACCGAAATGTGGTCTGTCCCATGTCGCACAAAGTCAGAAGAAGAAACTACTCTGCTTAATTCACCAGATCACAACATTTATTTATTTATAAATCTACATAAACATTAATTAATATGCCTAATTTCTCCTTCCTCTAGCAGAGCTAAGCAATAAAAAAGAGACCCATAGAACTCCACACTGAAGCACCCAGTGAAACTCAAATTTTAAATACAGACGAAAGACGTCAATTAAAATCTAATGTATTTATTCTTTAAAGGCACATTAATTTTTGGCTCCAAAATATTAAGCGATAGCTTTCCATTTTGAAGTATGCCCAGTATTCATTTTAGTTTTACCCTCTATCAACTTGTTTGCACAGCCTTAAGTAATAACGAATTGTATTTTCAACCCCTAGGATCGAGTTAAAAAAAACAAAAACAAAAACCCCCACAAAATAAAAAATAACCTTCATTCTAACTTTTATGGTTTGTTGGATTACCTGAGCCAAACATTGGGGGCACCTCCAGTCCCCTTTGGGAACATCATGAAGGGGTGGAATTAAACAGAAAGTGTGGTAACTGTCATCACAGCCATCACACAACAGGAGACGGTCCTCATCGTTACCACTGCCACATAGGAGACACACATACAAATCCACCTGTAACAAGAAATCGCCAGAGTGGGAATTTGAGCACTTAAGGTAAGCAGTTTGGTAACTCAGTCATCTCTGACACTTGCCAAAGCTTATTTTTACTTTATCTCTGAAATGGAAATGAGACAACCAAATACGAAATATTTATGTAAAAGTTTAAATAATGCCCCCCCTCAGTAATTTAAGGAAGCACAACAAGAGTTGCAAGCCCTTCCATGCATTTTTCTCCATATGACAGAAGACCTGATTCAGTGGCCAGGACAGCTGAAATCAGCAGTACTGCGTACTCGGTGGGTACAATGGAACACCCGCTGGTGGCTCACTAACCCTTTTTCTCACTGCTCTCACGTGCAGCCTGTGTGCACAGATCCTCCTCTGACACCAACTGTTTGGAGTCTCAGAAGAGAGAAAGGGGTTCCTCTTGATCATAGAAGGTTTGCGTTGGATGGGTCCTTAAAGGTCACTGAGTCCCACTCCCCTGCCATAGGCAGGGACACCTCCCACCAGCCCAGGTTGCTCAAAGCCCCGTCCAACCTGGCCTTGAACACCTCCAGGAATGGGGCAGCCACAGCTTCTCTGGGCAACCTGCGCCAGTGCCTCGCCACACTCAAGAGTAAAGAATTTCCTCCTAATATTAATCTATA
The DNA here is from genome assembly GCA_008711295.1 of Anarhynchus alexandrinus. NCBI lineage: Eukaryota > Metazoa > Chordata > Aves > Charadriiformes > Charadriidae > Anarhynchus > Anarhynchus alexandrinus. Next base: position 633,935 of record VUYV01000265.1, read on the forward strand.
TCTCCCCTCTTCCAGTTTAAAACCATCACCCCTCATCATATCGACACTACCCGACAGAGTCCCTCCCCAGATTTCCTGTAGGCAGGGGGGCAGCTGTTAAAGACATCTGATGGAGGTTTCACACAGCAGCTACTGGGCCCCAAGGAGAAGGTGCCAGCACTCCAAACGTGGAAAGGGTTGTCTACTGGCTGTTCTACACCCCACCTTCATTAGCAACAGACTGGAAGGCTCTTCTCAAACACAGAACAGAGCTGTGAGGACAAACAGACCCTGTTTTCTTATGTTGTTAAAAAAAGAAGCAGCATCTCCTGCTCCTCACCGCAAGATTCTTTTGTTTGGGGGTGGGGGTGTCACGCTTCTAGTATTCACACATTTCATTCTCAGGTATCTAGCTATCGGTGTGGATTAAACGAAAAACATGTTTGGTTTTAGGAAGGAGCTGAGCAGTGGCATGGACAGAAAGAATCTCAGTATCAACTTCTCAAAAGTGAGACAGTTTGAGTTTTTTTGAAGGGGTGTGGGGTGGTGTTCCTGCTGGAGCAGGAACAAGGTTGGTTTTTCAAGAAGCATTTGAACAACAAAGCTTCCAAGTTGGTGCTGAAATTGTGGAATAAGCAGCAAATCTGCTGGAGAGCTGTGTGCCAAAGCTCACATGAAGCTCCCTTGAAGTTAAGGAGCAGTGGGGGGAGAGATCGGTTCACAGAAGAACTGCTTCTATTTGGATTCTTCTTTCAAAATGCTTATTTGGAGACTGTACCTTGGAGGCAGAAAAGAAGTTACCTTAATTAGAGACAGTGAAATTTAACTATCCTGTTATTTTCAGCTTTGTACCAGCATGAAGCTTTAGGAGTATGTATATTCCAGCCGGCACAGATACTGCTTTGTGTCAACCACAGGGTTACATGAAGAACACAAAAGAGTCCTTAGTGTGCCACGAATGCTGTGAGATTTCACCACACACCCAAGAGAATCCCAGGAACACCTACAATCCATGTGAAGCAGCAGGAAGGCAGGGTGTACTCACAGCATTGGTGGGTTTTTTAGATCGGACTTTGGATTTGTCTTTCTCTGGCTCCCCGACATGTTCTCTCTTCTCAGGAAGTTTCACTGTGCTATGCATTTCCTTTTCTGGCACAACAGAACAAAAATTGAGGTTATTACAAAATCTTTTAATGTTTAGCATTACTTTTTGTTATTTATGTTATTTGTTATTACTTGTTAGACTGCATCACTCCAAGTGATTTGTTGAGCTACTTGTTATCCCATACACCCGCTTGTTTCGGTTACCTTAAGGCAAATCTGAACACCTGCAATGCCTACAGAAGCCGCTATTATTAGACATCACGAGCTAGCAATGACTATCACAGCCCACATTTTTTGAGTGGGTATTTTAAATCCCATTGAAATTAAATTATGAGTATCTTCATAAGCTAAGATTTTGTTTCCATGTGGTGTTAACAAATGCGGTTGAATTACTCCATCAGTTTTACAGCAGCATGTCACACACAGACAGGAAACAACACTACAGCTTCCTGCAATGATCTTCACACCAGTTTCTCACAGCGGTAGATTCCACAAAAATACATTTTCAAAGATGAGCATGCAGCAGAAGTGGCCCGACAGAGAAGCAGTTCCTCTACGTTCTTACACTCCTACCTAATCTGGGCATGTCTCTACTCAAGTCTTCATTCCCAACATCATTAAAAAAAAAAGCCACACCCCCAAATCCATACAATGGAGTGTGAAGAATCCCAGGGCTCCGGTGCCAAAGACAAGGGGGCAATGAAGTTCTTAGCTAAAATTACAAGTGAACTAGAGACCTTTACACATGAGACAATCTGAAGCATTTCTTGGAGTCCAAGAGCGAACAAAGATATTGGAGAAGAATGTCTACATCTATCAGAAAATTAAGCATTAAAAAACTGTCTAGAGTTTTTCCTTCTACTCTTCAAGGACAAAAAAAGAAAAGAAGTTAATGCCTAGAGACACTCCTTAAAGAAAAAAAATATCAAATTAAATAAGACCACAATCTAAATACATCCTTGGGAAAAAAAAAAAAGATTTTGAATGAACAAAGGACACTGACAAACTGCTTAATTTCAATTATTATGTAGCTGCAAATGGTTCCTCTATTTGCTTGACAAATTATTTGTCAACAAGCTTATTCTTCTGCTTGATGGCATTAAACATTTCTTCTCAGTCTGAAATTATTATTTTTTAAGGACAGATAACAGACTCAGGACTATTGACAAAAGCAATTTAAAAATCATGTTATGGGAACTTTATCATTAAGTTCACAACATACTAGCTTTTGCCTTCATGAATTTCATTTCCTGATTTCAAATTCAAATTCTTTCCTCAAAGTGCCTGAAATCTGATACATTCTTAAAAGAGGTTCCTCTATTTAAAGCTAGTGGATTGATGCTGGCTATTTCAAATACAAAATCGAAATATGGCTCAAATCTCATTTCTGATTGCCCCATAAGGGACACTGGAGTTTAAACAAGTAGATTTTTTTTTTCCCAACTGCAAATTTCTCAAACTCAACCACTTACAAAACCAACAGAAAGATTTAAAAGCCAACCTCTACAATAAATTCCAATTTAAAAATGAAGTTAACAGAAGTTCGTTTGTTTGGTTTTTAAATACTTTGAATTGTTCCAACTGCTGAATTTAACTCTGGTCTTAAAAGGAGTTTGTACAAAGTAACAGAAATTGCATTCACATTTTGGTTTACTCACCATTTTCACACTTGGGAGGTGCACATCCCATTCGACGTCTCAAATTATGAGTTCTGACTTCTGGAGCATCAGATTCAGTTTTAATATTGGTTGCCTTAAAAAAGAAAAAAAGGGGAAAACAAACAAACAAAAAAAATCAGTAATGTGCTTAGATGGTACACTTTGATTTTACACTTGTATTTGGGAAAACTCTCACTGTCATCTAAACTCACGGCTGCTTGCCCAAGTACCGACCAGCGATTCCAGAATATGCAGCTGCCCACGGCACGCAAGGCTGCAGGAACGGCTGCGCACCCGGAGAGACCCAACCTGCACTCAACTCCTCCCGCCCCTCAGAGCTGCTCGGGCTCCGAAGAAGGGAAAAAGGCTGAGGGTCCAAACAAGGGAGTGCCTATTAACATCTAAATAATTCTCTGCAAGTCTCTGCAGTTGAGTAACTTTGACAACAGACCTTGCAAGGTTTGAAATACACATTTCAATACCTGCAAGAGCTGAGAAAAGAAGCAGGGAAAAAAAAACAATTTTGACTTCCTAATTAAAAAAGAAAAAAAAAAATTTCTGCATACAATTCTTAATCCACTCTGATAAATGCCAAGAGCGCATTGCAAAGATTCAGAGAACAAGCTGATGTGACACATAAAACACTGCATTAAGGTACAATGGAGGTCTTAAAACTTGTAACCTGACTTGTTCTAGGAAAAAGCGAGGTAGATGGAGGTCAGAGAAAGACTTTGAGGACTTCATTTAACTCAAAGAACTATTTTATACTTACAAATTAATAAATCTAAAAAGGCAACCTGAATTTCTGAAATACTTCTATTGAATTATTTAAAAAAAGAGTTCAGAGAGAACTAACACATGGAACAACCTGGAGAGATTTGAAAAGAAATCCTACAAAATGCCTGTGCCAATAACGATACTGTGTTTTTAGTTTGATTTCAGTGGAACTTGATAAGAAGCAAAGGAGCAATGAACTTTGGGCTTTCACAGATTTTCTTTTACTCTTGAGAAGCAGAACATACTCTGGGGTCTTCTAAGCAGTGAACTCAGTCAGCGTATCGTGCGGCTTTCAACACCGAATAACGTTTTGCCATTTAATTCTTACATTTCTTCCCTGAAGTTTTGAGACTGCGGGAGAACAATTCTCAAATCTCTCAGCATAAAGATGGGTTTCTCCGACACTGTATTTTTTAAGCCCAGTTTCTTAAGGAAATGAGGTCATGCAACCACTCTCTTGCTACTCAATCAAGTCAGTCCACTATCAACCACTCCCTGAACCCCAAATAATGGCACCTGTTGGCCCAGCTCTAAAAGCACGACTCAGGAATTTGAAGGGGCAGGGTTTGTCATTCTGTTTGGGCATTTTTTTTGTAGGCTTGTTTGTTTGCTTTGGATTTTTACAGAGGTGGTTTTGACGTTATTTCCCCTTTACTTTGTGTTCGCTTTATCCAAATGACTGTCTCCATGAGACCAGGCAGAGGTCCCATTGCTTAAAATATGCAAAAAAAATGACATTAATTATATTTAGTACTACTGGATCAGGCTCAGCTTGCACTCAAGCAATGCAGTGACAGATGCCCCATCTTCTGCACCTTTAACTTCTACCGGTTGCATCTGTATTCTGTGCTTAAGCCTATATTTAGCTTCACAAGAGCAGCTCTTTTTTTTTTTGGCCTGAGCCTTTTATCGTATCAATTCATCTCACTTCTATTTCCGCAACTTTGTTCCGGCCTTTTACACTTATCTTTTCTACATCAAGCATCTAAATCCTTTGCATTTCAAAACCAGCCTATGACTGTCATTGCCTTCTTCCTTTCTAATTATAAACATTTTCTCCTAAGTGTTTACTCACCAGGTAGAAAAGGGCAAGGTAAAACTGTATGTGTCTTACAATTGCAAACTAACATTTACCCCACAGGTTCTATTTTTCGCTGGTAAGAATAATTTACAGTGCTTTCCTGCAGTTCACCTATTTTAAAGGTATGTAGTAGACGGTCAGCCTTTGAAAAGCAGCAAATGTCAAACTGGTAAACACGAGAATGAACTTAGGTTTTACAATTTAAGACACTGACAAATCCTTGTATATCTCGTTAGAGCAAAAAGTCGAGACAAGTTTAGCCAAACATTACTACTTTGCAACCAGGTCAGCACTAAAATCAACCATGCTTGTAGCTTCAATGTAGAATAAACAGGATTTAATCAACTTAGATGACTTTGCACTGAAACGGAACAGAAACGCTCACGTTAACAAATCTTAACCTTTGGAAATTATTGTCTTAAAGCACTACAGCTCCTTGCTAAGCGAGTCAGTCCACGCTGCTTAATTCAGCCTTAGCTCTGTACGTTTCAATTCTATTCTTAACCAAATATTTTTTATTTCCACAAAAAGTAGGTGCATGACATCAGCAGCACTCAGGGAAGGAGCTGAGAGGGCAGCCTTGCATTTCGGCGAAGTAGGAGCAGTTTGTTTGCACAGAAATGACAAAAACGTGCACTCTTGGTTTGTCAGTGTCACCTGACACCACTGTCAGAGAAACAGTGCAAATTTCTGTATGTATTTGCCCTGCTGTTCATCTTTAAAGGATACGTGAGAACTAGCATCTTTCAACCACAGGCAGATACTTCAAATGGAAAGTTTCAGATCAAACTACTGAGGTTTTCTCAGAATTATAAATCTACTTGCAACTGGGTGCTTGAGTGGAAAAGCTTTAGAAAGCCTTAATTGTAACTTATTAACTAAGAATAATTATAGGCAGAATTTGCAACAACTAAGCTGTACTACTTGGTAGTAATAAAGACAAAGACTAGAACAATGGGAGTTAATAGAGAGTCTGAAATGAACTTAAATAGAGATCTGGATTATAAACAAAGAGTCAATCATGACCTTCCTAACTCATAATGTCACCACTAATAAGACCGTCTCCTGGGAAAAAGCCTCCCCTGCTCTTCATCTGCTCAAACAAAAGAAATAGTAAACTTTCTGAAGGCAGGAATGTCAGTCTGGGAAGACTGAAATCACACTATTACAGTTTTCCAGCAACAAAGGAGACACACCATTATCTCCTAAAATGTCCTCACAGGAGAACTCTATGCAAATATAATCAATAAATTTCATGCTTAACCAAATAAATATTTCTTAAGCACATATAAGATTAATCCTGTTTGATTGTACAAAACCATATTGACTTAATGTTATGCAATTTTTTCCTTATATTGCATGGTGAAAGTATTGCGAATTGATAGAACCCAGAGTAAAAAATGAAATACAACAATGCTAATGTTGTAACAAAAACCTTCTCTGCTTTGACATCTGGCTTCAACTCACGAAAGATTTACAGAAACCTCCCGACACGTTTAAAGTATAACTACTGTTCACTGGCTGTCCTCTGAGGAAATGACAGAGATCAAAGCTGCAAAAGACAGGCTTCATTTCTATTATTTGTCACCTGTACTTTAATCTGAGCCCCATATTCTTTATAATCATGCTAAAAACATTCTAGCATACACACTCGTAACTAATGCATAAGTGGAACAGCTTCAGTAAAAGGGCCTCTCAGAATTCCAAACCTCAGTAATGCACTTTTTAAAGTATCACACAATCCTTACCGTCTTATAAATAATTTATGCATTTATAGATATTTAGGAATGTTTAACAACGACAAAGTTAAACAGCTGTTTACTGTGCATATGCATTTAGCGATTTGATTGAAATAACATTTGTCCTGTAACTTAGCTAAAACCTGTTGTGCCATGTGGCTAGGCAAACTCTCACCGCGCTAACGATTTCCAGCTCGGTCACCACCAAGCATTTGCCCATATAAAGACAGATTATCTCACCTCTGCGCTTAAGCGTTTTGCTCGACGAGCAGGTGGACAAGTTTCAGATGGCTGAACAGACTGTCTCTGTGGAATATCGTGGGGCTTATATTCCTTGTCCTTTGTGTCACTGGTGAGATCTGGTTTCTGCAAGCACTAAAGAGACAATTTGATTACTTAATTTCTGCCTCCACTTCTAATACAAACTGTGTAGAACAATTTCCTGGCTAATGTGAAAGAATGTAGACAGGGCTTTAATAACTGCTGCGTTGAGTTAATAAAACAGTTAGTATTTATGACAATTGTAACATTACCTATTTGAACAAGTCACAAAATCACTTTGTCCTGCCCTTTTACTGAAGGCAATAACCGTAATAAAGGATCTTAAACAAAGCTGAAGAGATCCTTTAAATGTTATGAGCACCGAACATTTCTCTATGGGAGTACCAATACCAATTCTTCTAGCAGATGGTGCTTTTGGAGACTGTATCAACAGCATATTGCAAACTGCCGTAGCGTCCTCAGGTTGCGTTACTGCAATGCTAACATATAGAGCAATAGAAAAGTAAGTTACAGCCTATCATATATCCCTGTCAACTGAAATACAATTTTGTCTGAAGACCATTGCAGAAGCTATGTTCTTTAAATGTTTCAGAGAGGACAACTCTGCTGCATGAATTAAGGGCAGAAGGGAAGAAGATGCTGCAAGAACAGTTTTAGTTCAAGTTGCTGAACGAACACATTTAATTGCTGAAAACTGTGCATACTTTTGGCAAGAAAAATAATAATTAATGACAATTCCAAGTTTGTCAAGCCACACAACATTCAGTTAACGGTAGACAAAATATAACAGTTTATAATGAGTAAACAACGAATCCTAAAGAAAGAAAAAGTCTTATGTTGTCAGAAAGTATTTCACACGAATTGCTGGATCCACATGTCCCCAGTTCTGCTAATCTGTTCCCATCACAAGCGTTTTCTCAGCAAGAGAGAAACAGGACAGGAACTGCAAGAAAACCACTGCAGCTGTGTAAGGACTGATGCTCTGTAGACAGCACAGAAATCAGACTTTCAGAAACAAATGATACTCAGAAGGTGGATGGAAAAGGAGGAAAAAAGCCGTATTTTAGAAGACCAAGACCATGCTGAAAGAACTATGTATTTAACAAAAAAGAAGTATCAGCCAAGGGTAGCAGGATATCATTAACTATTACCCACAGTCAGTACACAACACTGCTCAAAGAAACCTCCAGATTTTCTGTTTTATTTAGGACTGACTGCAAACTCAAGACTTTGTACACTCTAGGCTTATTCTCTGAAACCAAATATCTGACTAAATTTCAACATTACATACAGAAAACCACCCAGTTTTGCAGCTTATGCACATGAGCAGTAAATCCTGGCTGATGCTCCCACGCTGCGCACTAACTAGGAGGCCACAGAGAACACAGCGAGATCTTCAGAAGAGCACGCTCCCTTAAAGCTCACGCTGAAAGAAGATGATGTGAAGCATTTCACATTAACATCAGTGGGAGAAAGTCAACATTAACAATTTCTCAGGCCAGAGAATGGACAAGGAGAAAAGACAAGTGAGTAGGAAAAATATGAAAATGAGAGAACAGAAAAGCAAACGAGATTAATGCTACACAGAATATTGCCAAACTTAATGACTTCTTTAAAATCTGGTTCCTTGAATTGTGTCCTCATGTGAAATCCAAATCTTTCACGAAAAAAAAAAGGCTTCTACTCTTTCTGGTAACAGAGGACATATGATCCTTGAAAGCAAATACCTAGAAGGCAAATAGAAACAGCTTTTCCTAAACAAAAGGGTCAGGAAACCTTGAAAGAGAAAAACAACAAATAGCATAACTTGCCTGCAGTGTCCAAGGGGGAAAAAAAAAAAAAAAGCGCTGTTCACTGAAAAAAGCCCAGACCACATTTCCTAAATATTGAGGTTTCAACAACTATTGAAGCAGAAACATTTCCCAGTGTCTCAGTAACCCAAAAGCAAAGCAGTAGTATGAAATGGCTGTTAATTAACATTTTCAACGGTACCTAAAAGAATTAGAAGTGTAAGTCCTGTCTTAAGAATGGGAATTCCTCAAACCAGGACATGAACCTACTTCACTCCTAGACTGACCTGGTCAACTGCAAGCATGTGTCTTTTGTCTTTAGCCAAGGACACCAGCTGCCATTTCTTCACTCCTTTCCTCTCCCAAGCAGCAAAGCCTTTTTGGTAAGGTTAAGCTTCTATCAATAATTTACCATAAGCTCATCCTACATACTGTGATCATGATCTCATTACATGCTGAGAAGATGGTTGCACATATAATCCCTGAACTCCAAATGGTGGCAGAGAGTAAGTGAAAAGCCCATCGGATGAAACCATTAAGGAGCAGCTCCTTTGGCAGGCAGTCAAAGGACACAGCAGGAACCTTTGCAAGGCCTCCAGGATGTCAAAAGATGGAAAAAAAACCCCAACATATAGGGATACAATTCATCTCCTCCAGGTTTAGATGTTTATGAAGTAGTAGTTTACACATAAGCTAATCACCCAGGCTCCCTGTACTTGCAGAATACAACTGGTCTACCTCTGCTACGTATCCACTTGGGAGTAAGAACCACCAAACATTCCAGAGGTGCTTATTTTTCTCCAGTAACAATAAAGGGTCCTAGAGAACTCTCTCACACAGAAACATCTTTATTAGAGGCAGACACATATAAATCTTTGGACTTACAAGTCCCACTCGGGACATTAAAGCCTTAGTTTGGAAAAGAGACAAGACCCAGAATTACTGAAACCAGTTGTATTCGCTGAAAAACAGAACACCGCAAGACCATCTCGACCCTCCCAAACTGTAGCTGCATTTCAAATCATGCAAACACCTGGGGAACGCATCACAGAAGATGCATTGACAGAAGATACTGGACGCCTCAATTCATGCAGGGGGACATTTATCCCTCTGGGCACACACTCTGATTCTGCAGTATGACACTGACAGTTACTACGGCTAAGAACAGACGTGAGGCACAGACAGTAAGAACCAGTACACCAACAGGTCTACTGCAACTGCTCTGGAGACAAACACCCAAAACCTGCCTAGTCCAATGTTGCAAGATAAGAATAACATAAATACGCCCCTGTGGAGAGCTGCTTTGAGTATTAGAAACTGGCTGATTTAAGAAATTTTTGCCATTTGACTGAACAAGAGCTTTAATAAAAACATGCTATTTGTTCACCTCTGAACAACTCCAGATAGTTTCACTATTTTGTTATGTATGTAGAAGTATCTCCAGCTAGGGTACTTGTCAAAATAATTCCTGAAGCCAGTTTAACATATATTTAAGCCACACATAAACAATTAATGGTCTACATAGATCTGGATGAGATTTAAGTTATGGCATAGTCATTAGTGGAAACTACATCAATCCATATTTTCGGCTTTTGCAGAAAAAAGTCAATGAATATTGCAAGTCCTACCAACTAAAAAAGTAAAAATAAGAAATCCAAAAAAATCAGTGAATGCAAGCACTTTTATGGATGATCATCCTGGCTGCATGAAGAGTTTCTCTCAAAAGGCTTGTTGAAATGTTGCAAGAAGGAACCACATATCTCAAACTGACAGCTGTCAAAGCCAATAGCTACATCTTCTCCAAAAACAAAAGTCACAGATGCTTAGTAAAGCACTGAATAGACATACAATAAAATGGGCACCTACACAAGAAGCATCTGGGAAAGCACCACTTACTGAGAAGACATGGAAGAAAGCCAAAAAGAATCTCATCTGAGATTCTTCCTCAAAAAAAGTATTGCAAAACAAACTCAGTTGGAAGACGACATTGTCAGGAAGGAAAAAAAAAGAAGTAAAATCCTTGAGAGTGAAAAGTGAGCTTACCCCAACATATTTCTGTGGATTCTCTCAGTTCATTGAAAATATACATCTCTGCCCCATATGGGAGGGGAATATTTTAACAGCTTTTGGTGGGGGAAGAGAGAGTTAAAAAATGAAGTTACCCATACCTACACAGCTTTTCCAGAACTGCATCCACTAAACACATCAGTTTGGAATAAATGTCAGGAGCCCAGTGCAAGAGCGAGCTTGGAAAGTTACATTTAAAAAGAAGCATGACTTCATTTGAGAAGGCTTTTCTCTTCTAAAAGGGTCCACTGCTGAGAAAACCACAGATGTAAACATCAACTGCGTGACAGACGCTCACATGGGGAACCTACATTTCCAAGGAAGCGTGGTACCGTGTTAACTGTTTTACAACTTTGAGTTACATCCTTCCCTGTGCAATTGCACCTCAAAAATATAAAAGCAAAGCTAGGTGTCACAAAACACACCAGCTTCAAAAAAGGAAACCATACCTAAGAATCCACACTTTTCAGACCTAATAAAAATGCAGTTTTCAATGAAATGCCTTCAGAAAGCGGTGTTGCTTTCCATTGCTAAACATGAATGCGTTTGAGGCAAGGCAAAATATTTTTGATACAGCAGTTTCCCTGGCACAAAGATACGGATATTCAACTATATTTTGCTCTTACCCTCTGTTTGCAAAACACTCAAACCTACACAAGTTAAATTATTTTTTCTGAAGGGTGCGCAGAATCTAGCTGTTCTTCACTGAAAAGTGATCAACACTAGCTAAATAAAAAAGCCTCCAACCTTTCTTGACTTATGTCAAATCCCTCCCTCATTTCAGCAGCTTTATGTAAAAGGCTTGCGTTGATTTCTGTGGACAGATACATGCTTGTAACAGGATTAGGACTTTTATTGCTTAAAACAGGTCGACATTCATCATCATGGTAAGAGTGTTTCAAATAAATAAAAATGGATGTTGGCAACTGCAACCTATTCTTGTTTTCCAACTAAATGACTACTGCTCTAAAAGAAAGGCCGCATTCTTCATTAGAGATTACATTGCTTCCACTCTCAACCAACCCTGAATTTTGTTTCAATGGCCAAATCTACGGAGCAAGGATGAAGATTTAAGCTTGAAAAAGGTGACAAGCCAATACTGTTAACTACACTGCAATGCCCATGAAGCATTCTTGAACTTGGACACCCTTAGTGGGTTACTGCTGTGGTTTGACACAGTTCTTCAGTCACTCTAGGTGCAAGTGATACAGACCCACAGCACTCTTGTTGTATCAGAGACGGACCTAGAATGGTCTGTGAGCATCGTAGTATTTTGAATTTGACAAAACAGCATTAAAGAAATTACTATAGGAAGTCTGAAATGTCCATTATCATGAGGCTTCTGTAAACTGTGGAGAGAAAGTACAAAAGGTAGTACTGAAAGCAGTCAGTTAAGAGGTTACCTTGAAGAGTAATTCTAAAAACTTTACTTTTGATTAAAAGTACGCCTAATCGTAATACACTTTCTGAATTGCTTGCATCAACACCACAGGTTGCACCCTGTCACCTGCATGCCATAAAGCATAAAATGCGGTCTTTGGAAGTGTTCCATCAATAAATAAAAAAAATAACAGACTGGCTGTTAAATGAATTGGACTTCAGTTAGGTTCAATATAGCTTACCAATAGGCTCGCTCCAGACTGGAATAAGTTGTAAGGATAGAGAATGCGCTCATAATGCGCACGGATGTGCGAACCCACGGCTTTGCCAGGAGCGAATCCCATCCTAGTGGCTATTTTGGTCCATTTCCTCTCCTTGCAAACTACATCAAATCCTCCTTCTTCTGCAACTAGCTAAAAAGTGAAAACAAAATGATGATATATTTAAAACTAAAATTATCAGCATTTAAGGAATGCACTGCTCATTTAACAGAAAAGACAACACCACAATTGCTATTTTAAACCAGAAAAACATAGATGAAAAACCCAACCAACCACCAACAACCAAAAAAACCCCAAATCAAAACATTAAAGTTGTTTAAAAGCTATAACTGGAACATAAAACATATAACCATATAACCTATTCAGGAAGTGTAAACTTGTTGAATTACTTCACAAACAAGTCAGCACCTTTATTAAATGACCAAACAGTAATTCAGCCTACTTTTAAGGATTTGTCTGGCTGCAATTTGTCACGCCTCTACTTTGTATTCCAACACAACTTTCTAGCACAGTACAATCAGTTCTTCTCACTGGAACAAGTACTATGAAATGGGCTCAAAATCAACCAAATAAAAACTAACCTAAACATAAAGAAACAGAGATGACATATCCTCGGGGTCAGCAAATCCCATCCCTTGCTATCAGAATACATAAACTTCTCCAGAAGTTTAACAAGCTTCATCCTAAAAGTAATTGGATTTTTTCTCCCACATTCTTAATGGAAAAATGTTTTTCTCACTGCTGTCATTGCTCAGAAGCCTCCTTCAGTTAAGCCTAAGTTTATTCTTGACTAGTTTGTACCCAAGTTCAACTTTAAAGAAGAGCTGAAAATTTAATTTGATCTCCTAGCTCACATAAAAACTCCCATGATATTGTATTTCCTACTATTTTGTCACATTAGCTATGTTAGGTTAAACAAAGTAATACCCCTAAATCTCCCTTGAACAACTGTGATACCATCCCAGAAACTGAGATAACACAACTTCTTTTTAAGGAGGAGTTTCTCCCATGTAACAGTCTTACTCTGTTAAGCTGAAATAAATCCAAGATCTTCCTCTCCACATGTGGAATTTTCAGTGTACATCCTTGAAGCTCCCAAAACTTTGCAATCTGGTCCAGAAAATTCAGCTTTACACGAGTTTGGGCCTGAAAAACAACAACAACAACAAAATGAACTGCATACGCTTTAGTATCCAGCATTTATAACACTGCAGCCTCAGCTGCCTGCCTGGCTTTTCCCTCTGCAAGTATAACTTTTTTTTGCATTTTTGCATTTTTCCCCTCCCGTCATATGCAGGAAAAAAACTTCCATACAGATACCATCAATCTTTCCTCAAGTAATTTTTTAATTTTTACTGCATTTAGGAAAGTACTTTCTGAGAACAGACAAGCAATGAGTTGTTACTGCTAACAACTACCTAAACTAGCTGCATTGCTAGGATTTATTACATTTATTACATTCGTAGTTTAATGTAATAGTTTATTATAATTAGGTTTATTTGTAATAAACCAAAAATAAACCAACATTTATGGCTTATTAAAAAAGAAGATAATTTAAAAAGGGTTTTTCTGTTATCCCTTTTCACTCCCAACTGCATTTGTTTCATTATTATGGATACAAACCGGTCAGGGCAGGGAAAGCCAACTAATCTGTTTGCACAGCAATTCACACTGTAAGCTAATTGGACTGTTGCTATGTTAAAGAGTAGTAGCTCAAACTGAAATTTTGACACATGTTCTATTCTTACGGTAAAAAACGGCCACGTCTACAGACTAGCTCGCTCTTAAACTCCAGAGAGCTCTGAACCAGCTCGTGTCAACACAAATCTCCTCTGGCATCCGAAGCCAGCGTTCGAGCCCTTCCCCTGGCACTCCACGTAACCACACCAGGACTTCCGAAAGCGAGCGTCGGGAGAAGAATCAGGCAGGCGAAGAGGCACCGCCATTCCCGCTCGTACCGGCACAGCAGCGAGCTGAGCAGGGCTCCTCGCCGCTCCCTTCTGCTACTCTGAATTGACGAAGCAGTGAATGAAAGTGCTTGCGAACAGCAAATTTCACACCAACTGAATCCAGATTTTGTAATTGTTTCTTGCAAATGGCTTGTTATTTTTAAAGTACTCTGTAAATGTTTCATCTCTTCTACTTTTAAAAGATGCTGTATGTGTGCAAAATACAGATAGAAATCTATGGCACTTGAGAATTTGAGTTTAACCACTTATAAGCACCTCTGTGTGGAAAAGACCTGAATTATGTTCCTCTAATGAGCACTAACTTTACTTTTTATGCTTGGCATGTTTTTAACTAGATTCCGAAACTGATGAATTTCTGTGCTAATTAAAAACTGATGTTCAGAGGCCCCAAGTGCTGTCAGCTCAAGTCAAACACAGCTCACGGTCAATCCACTGGAAAACACCACCTCTCAAAAGAGTATTTAAACATTGGGGAGCAGAAGCAACGTTCAGCTTTACAGTTTACCTCTAGTTCATTGAGCCTCTGGATCCTCGGTGTAAAGTGAAGCTTATCGACATCACATGCAAATGGAGGCTGCCAGTCCTGGAAAAAACAGAAGAGCTTCATCAAAAGACCAGGAAAATGAAGGACACTTCTTTGTACGCCAGTCAAAAGCCAGGTGAGCCCAAAGCATGGAAAAGGTGTCCGCGGTTTCCAAACCCTCCTCAGCACTAATGGGCACAGCATGTGCCCCCCAGCAGACAGCAGGAGCCCAGCGCGGTGGCTGCTGAAATATTTAATTGTGCCTTTAAAATAGACAGATATTGAAACCACGAAATAAATGATACTTGGGGACCAAGGACCTGTCCTCAAAGCTGGACCTCCAGCTGCACCCCAGGTCAGTCCATCCTCTCCCTACCCACGCGGGGCAGCTGACGGTGCTGCACCGGCCATTCGCCCCGGTCTCATACCAACCGTCCCGGGCCCCGGCTCATCCCCAAAGGGGAACCACGCGACACGAGGGCTGTGCCGCCGGAGAGCAGGAGAACTCCCCGGGAAGCGCTGCCGCCGTGCAAAGCAAAGCCCCCCATGCTGCCAATGGGAGGAACAGAAACTCCGTTACAACTCTGAGATAGGACGTCACTTATCTTAACAAATTCAGTATTGTTACCACGCAAAACACAGAACAAAGTGCAGTTTCATAAACCATGCTCCAAACTAATGCCTGCCACGATGGGGAAGAACAACGTTTGATAGCAGAGACTTGAAATGCTCATGAAGGACAAATGCAGCACTTAGCTGGTCTCCGAAACAAACAGCAGCTGCACTAAAAAACAGAAATAAAAGCTTCTTTGCTTAATTCCTTGGCTGCAAACATTCAGGAACAGCTGGAATATGATCAATTAAAAAAAATAAATTATTACTTAGACAAAATACCTGCAACTGGTAGTGTTATTTATAAATACAACTATAAAGCAATTTTATCTTTTAGATCTCTGACATCTATCACATGCAGTTGGTTTGGCAATACACAGCTTCGCTAAACCAAATTAGATTTGATTTAAACTTGACAGTAATTTATTACATATAAAGCTATCTTATTATCACTAATTACAGAATGAAGATAAGACACATGAGAGCTACTGATAGTGAAGTAAGACAACAGCTTTCTACCAGGAAAAAGAACGTTCACTCAACACCTGTGGACTAAGGCAACTGAAGTCAGACTAGCATCATAACAAGAATATTTGATATTTTAGCAGACATACTTAATATGAAAATTAGTGTCAAAAACAACCATAAAGGATTTGTATCTTACATACAAACACCCAGGTACAATTCTACATTGTGACAACCCCATCCTGTCACTAGAGCAAGCCCACGGCAGAACCAGGTATTTTCACAACTACAGAGAAGGGATGTAAGAGCCACCAAGAGCGTGGAAAACCTGAGGAGCAAAGAGGGACACCAATCTACGCATTTTATCAAATTGTTGACTAATCCAGACCTCTGAAGTTTTCTGATCCTACAAGGCAGTTCCAGCACATCAAAACTTGGCAAGGTTGAAATTAAAATTTGAACTGGAAGTTAGACAACAATATGGGGATCAAGATGACAAATTATCGGGAGGATGGTCAATCCTCAACCAGTGGGACACGCTTCTCAATCCTTTTTGGTGTTTTAACCACAGGACTAAGACTGGTGTCCAATGGCATGACGTTCTTAAACAGCTAGATAAAATTAACCCTAGGTTTGTTTGCCAGAACACCAACTGCAATGAAAATAGCAAGTCTAACAAAGAAAACATTCGACATTCTTTTGTAATGGTCTGATATCTGACGAATCATTTGTGGCCCCCAAACTGTAAGATGAGAAACATGACTGGGACCATTTAGGGCAACATTTGAAGTGTCGTACTTCAACACGACAAATCTGACTTTCAAGCTGAACCCATCAGTTACATCCTTAGTCACAAGTCTGGAGCGTGCTCTGTGCATGAAGAGAGACAGAAGACAGGCAAGCAAACCAGGAGAGGACACACAGCAGTAATGACACACAACACCCTTGGGACATGCTGGGGATGCTGCCGAAGGGAGAACCGCAAGATGGATCCTAGGCACTTTGCTTTGGCTGAGAGAGTAAATGAGAACAGAGGGGCATGTGCCGACTGACTGCTTAGCCGAGTAATAAGCCAAGACAGTCGCCAGGTGGGCCACGCATCGCCCTACGACAGGACCCTGTAACGAGGATCTGCAGAGGACAAGAAGCAGGAATTAAAAGAGCAGGAGCAAGAATTCAGCTCACACAGGCAATAACCCTACTCTGACACTGTTACTGATGCTGTGCTGTGCTTCAGGGGTATCGCTTGCAGATAAAGGACTGGCAGAGCGTCAGTAAAGCCAAAGAAGGGAGACGAGAGGGCGGGTGACTCTTCTGGTAGAGCCCCATGGCAGTGTCTGCTGCTCTGGGGGAAGCCCAGAGGAACGCCCGTGTGCCACAACAGGAGGAACAGGATTCCTACCTGTTCCTATAGGATCCAGCCCATGCTTAATCTTAAAGAAATAAAGATACAAGGGCCCCCAGGACAGATACAGACTTAGGACCCACGCTAGAAAGCAGCTTGTCTTCAGACAGGACAGAAGCAGCTTGTCCCATCCACTTATAAAAGCAAATGAAGAAGTTTATGTGCATTATCTCACAGAAGTACCTAATTCACAACATGGTGTACCAAAACATACTACTACAGAATTCACTGATTAACTCCATACATCTACTGACTGGCATATGTTTTGGGAAATTCTTTCCTTTTTGGCCAAACACACTTGCTCTAGCAAAGCACTAGTTAAGTTCATCGGAAAAAGTAACAGGACTCCAGACAACACAAGCTTCCACAACAGGTATTTTCTGCACCTTGCAGTTTTTAAGTTTCATGATACTGAATGAACACTGCACACACCAGAACACTTTGATGGTACGTCAGCTGTTTTACAAAGAGAAGCTTTGGAAACTTGATCTATTCAATACAGGACTTGCAGTAGATGGCTTTTCAGTCTATCAGGCAGATGTGTCCATCAACTAGAAACAAAAATTTAACAGCCTTCAAAGTGTTTAACTTTTAGCAAGGGGAAAGTCATTGCAAGAACTTCTGTTAAGATATGGTAAATTGGCTTAATGAGAGGTAACACTGTATTTACTCTGGTTTTTGACATTTTTAAGCAGGTAGAGCTGAGGGAAATGCCTGCTATGTAATAGGTCATATTAGGTTATTATAAAAAAAAAATCTGATTTTATAAACACACTACTGCACATCCCGTTTATCACAAACTGTTTTATATGACATTAGTCACAGTTACAGATACAGAGCCACTCACCACTGTAGCAGGTGTAGTTAACAGCCCTCCCTGACTATCACTGATTCATTTTAAAGTCACAAACAGTTCATTTTGGAGCATCTGAACTACTCCAAGTTGAAATAACCCATGAGAATAATATTTATCGTCTTATGTTCCAGGGTATGGCAAGTTCCTCAATTCCTAAACAAGATGCTTTCAACCCTTCTTTAATAAGTATATTATTTACTGGAAAAAAAAAAAAAGAGCTTGCATACATTTTGAAGCACAACTTACTAAGATAAATGCGACGTTCATTAAAAGGAGTATTAAGAAACGTGTTTTGAAAGAAATGCCTTTATGCACCTTGGAAATGCAGCAGCACCACAAGAGGGAGCTTTTTCGTGGCAAGGCTAATTCTGAAAAACTGCTGAGCCGCATGAAGAGCTTTGGGGTGGAAGAGAAGAGTACACACAAACCAACTCTACAGACCCACTTCCCTTAAGTTTGTGTCCGGGAAACCTGCGAGACTAGCTGTTTCCATCCAGCATGCATTTGCAAGGTCCACAAAAGCAACTGGTCTGGATTTCCCCCTTGTTAAAAAAAACAACAACAACACAACAACAGAAAAAGTTTAAAAAGATCAATTTAAGTTTCTTTCAACAAGCCTGCTAAATGCTAAGGTTAGGGATATGGACAAAGCAAGAAAACCTGAATTTCCTAAAAAAAAAAAATCAGGAGTTTTTACACCACCTGGACTCTTCATCTGAAATGACTTTGTTGCTTTCTATTGCCCATACAGCATTGTTAGAAGCCTGCAAGAGACACGCAAAATCATTTGCCTATGTTAGCGTGCATTTGTTAATCAGACTTAGCAGAATAAACTTGAATACCAATCCATGCAAAAAAATGAGACAGACATCAAAATTTCAAACTTTTATATAAACTTCATAGACAAATCTAGCTCTGCAGAAGGCATACTCTATCAATCACATTAATATTGCAAGTAGCAATGAAAACTACAAATGGTCAGGAGAACTATTTCTATACTCTCTACATCGCTACAGGGATGGCAGGCTTCATATAATTTCAGCTGGTAAACCTTGCACCTCATCCAAACTCACTCTCTAATTAAGATTTAACCACTCCCACCCTCTTGAATTCAAGTGAACAAGAAATTACCACTGTCAGTAGTAAGCTGTTCTACAAGTTAGTTAGCTTCAACTTTTCTTTTTCCCTTATCCTCATCTAATTTTTAACCAAATACCTCATTTGCATATAGTCCAAGAAGCTATTCATGAACACTTCCTGGAAGCAATGTTTCAAGACATTTTTCAATAAACAAATATCTTTTTGCTTCTCTTTACGGGACCAGCTTTCCAGTCCTGCAAATAAAGGTTTTTTCCTCGGGCTTTTTTCTGAAACCTCTCCTATTTTTTTCAACATCTTTTGAAAACCACAAGTAGCGTTTTAGTTGCAATCTCTCCAATGTCAGACACAAAAAGAGACGTCACTTTCATTATTTTGCTAGACAGCGTCGCATAGTAAGATCCAAAAGAATATCTTAGCAATTCTTGCCAGAGAAACACATATTCATTCAGTTAACTATAGCAATTCACTGCTTCCCAGGATGCCCACCCTGCGAGCGTGACCTACATTCTTTGTTCCCAGATCTCTGATCTTGCCTTTGCAAAGGTGTTACGTGATTGCTGCCTCCGAGCGGGAGGGAGCAGACTCGGTGACTCAGGAGGTCCCTTTTCGTCTCATGGTTTTACGACTACATTAAAAACACACTCAAAAGAAACTCAGATGGCTGGATCTGTGCAAAAGCGATGTGCACCACCATTTATCGCCCCAGCAGTGTCAGTGGGTCATCCGCAAAGCTTCCTTTTGAACAGGAACTAATCCCTCTCTGACCCTGTTTAAAGGCTGACATTAGTTGGTAACTCCAATCACCAGCTAACCTAGTTTGTGGCGACATGGTCCTTGCTTGGTCTTTCTGAGTGTAGGTGATTTTTCCAACAAAAACACTGAATTCCTCCTTGCTAAGAAGGGACCCTGGGTGCAGTAATGTGCACACAGAACTCTTCAGTAATATAAGCTTGGCAGAGTATTTATCGTTTGAGACAAAATTGGGCTCTGTTACATATTGCAGACTAGCAAAGGACAAAACACAACCACAAATCCTTCCCATCTGAGAACCACAGCCAAAGATGAGCTTGGAATGGGAATCGCCTCTCTAGAGCCCAGAGTTTCTGCACCAGCTCCAAACTTGATGCTCCCCGAGGCCCAAGGGTAGAGGATGAAAACTATACATAGGGTTTGAACATCAACACCAAATAGGCAGCAGGGTTTCCATATGGGAGATACCAGTCTTCTCTTCATGGAGGTGACTGCACGCAAGGAACAGATCCAGAGGCTCTGGCAGCAGCAGGCAAGAATAAGCAATGTACCAGCAGCCCTGCACAAGCAGCTGGAGAGACGCGGGGCGCCGGGGTCAGTGCACTGACGATGAGTCCCTCATCTCTGATTCACTTCAGAGGCACTGACCCAGACCCTGAAGCAGAGCATCCGTCCGTGCGGCAGCCAGACTCAGCTGTCAGCATCCAAGGGCGCCAGGCCCCGAGAGCCACTGCCATTGTCACCCAAGACGCAGAACGCAGTAGATGGACCTTCAGTCCGGTCCCACAGTACATCCCCAGTGGGTGTCTCACTGGTGAGCAGCACAGACAGCACTGACGACTGTTTCTGGAGCTCTCCCACCACAGCCCTTTGGAGACAGTCTGTGCCCTCTTTGGAGCTGTAACTGGCAGCTTCCAAACCTCGATTTTAATCCCAATCTAACTCGGATTAAGAAAAGATCTGAATCTAACAGCCACCCCAGAACAGAAGCAGTCCCTCAGCAGCCGTGGAGCCTCAGCTGGCCAGGGCTCTGCTCAGGGAGGCCCCAGCGGCTTCCACCCTCTGCCACCCGAACTATCGACAGTGCTCCCATTCAGGCTGTTCAGATCCATTTTCACTTGTAAAGAACCTACTTTCAGTGAAGAGCATTTACTCAGACATGTATTAGGGTGGCAGGTCATACGAGCCCAGAATTCTTTCTCCCTGGCTTTTAAAAACATTCAAGGTGGTCTCCCACACAGCACTTCCCAGATATAACCCAGTAATGTGGGGTTGATAGAAAGCACATCCTAATGGGTACGCAGGCACAAATTCATTCTGTTCACTGGCAGCTTCGGTTTCAATGCTGGGGAAAGGAGTTGCATTTAGTTTGAAACTCTAAATCTCAGCTTTTAGCTAATTGACACTGTTTATCTCAAGTTAAACAAACAAAAAACCTACAAGAACTCCCCAAACCTGCTGCTACTATTGCCCCACATAGAGAGTTCCAGACTAAATTGTTTTTTCTAAAATTTTCAATGAACTTAAAGTGTTGAAAATACCTCACTAAAAGAGACTGAGTCAAGGAGCAGCGATTCTCATCATCCTTTAAGCACACTCCAATGTTTCAGTGCTTCTCAAGTGCAGAAGCCATACCACTGGTAACCACAGCAGCACTGCACATGGCAGCTGCCAGTAGTAAAATACTACTCCTTTTTCATATTTTCCTGATAATTAAAAGATCAGAGGAGACCAGTAAATAACCTACTCTGAATTTACCTAATTTCGCAGTACGACCCCTGTCTTGAACACAGCAAATTCTTCATTTAAAGATTTCCTAATGGGCTTCAGTGACTGATCCTTTTCTTCACAAAAATTTGACAGCATGTGAACAGGAACCTCAGCACTAAAACATCTCTTCCCCAAAAAACACCCGTTCTTGATCCTGAAGTGCTAGAAAGGGGCAAACCCACCACCACTCTTTGGTTTTTTTTCCCCTAACAGCTGATCACCCGCAGAGTTAAAAACGCGTGCCCTGTGAGCTAAGCCAAGCGAACCTGGCTTACGCTGAACGGGAACGGGCGGCTCAGGCGCTTCTCATCAAGACTGACAAACGAGGCAGTACCTAGGATTTTCTCCCTATGAAGCTCACTTACGTGTTGTAATTGAGTTATCTCTGTTTTCTTTCAGATAAAATCAACTGGCTGAGCCTCTGTATATTATCAAATCAGAGGGATCATCGCGATCAGCTTCCTGTTCAGGACAAAGTATAACAATTCTCTGCATTAATTCCTGTTTTCGCAGTGGTATGTTTTACAACTTCAGGACCAGGAGATCGCCAGAACCCTCAAAGTTGCTCCAAAAGTGAATTGGTTTTAGTCCACAGCTTAATGAAGGGGTTTTGGTTTGCTTTGTGTTTTCTTTTTCTCCATAAAATGAAAATAAATCAAGCAGGCAGCTGAATGAGCAGCCTGAACAGGCACTGTTTAAATCAACCTTGCTCCTGAAAATACGTCCCTGGAGCAGAGGATTCAGTTCTTGGAAGCCCCGTGCCTTCAGGTTTTGCCACTCATGCTTTGTTAAGATCAAATTTCTCAAAATTCATTCTTTCATGGGCAGAAGTGTCACTTCTGCATACCCTCTCTAGTTGTCAAATCTTTTTAAAATTCTCAAACGAGTGCAGTATTCCGAATGCAGTATTTTCTACTCTCATGCTACCACAGAGGTAAAACCATCCTATTCTTCACTGACAACCTCAGGAGCCACATTCACTGCTTTAGCCAAAGCATCCACTCTGCCATTACAGTGGTTGCCACAAGGATCCACAGTTATTTTTCTATAATCCTCCCTCCTCTAAGACTGGCCTACGCTCCTTTGTTCCTAAATGTAAACCCTCACATTGAGTCCTACTTAAGCGATTCCCGTTTCATAACATCCACTGTTTATTTGGCAATAACAGCGAGCTACCCGCTGTAAACCTGCCATCTATATGGAATAATTTCTTTTGCTCTTCTAGACTTTTAATGAAAATTAGGTACCATTGGCTTGAGGTTCTGCAAGACCATTAGAAACATATCCTTCATCACAGCTTCTCATTAATAGTTGAAATAATTTGTGATTCCTTCAGTATGATATCAATTTTGTACAATAACAATTACTGTAATTAGAATACTGAAACACATTCAATTAATTTATAGATCTCAGATCATGACAACACAACTGACAACCAATTACACAGTCTCATAGAAAACAATAGAACTAATTTGGCAATGCCAGTTCTCATACAACTGTATTCCATACTATCACCTTTCAAGTTCTTTGCCAGGACTGTATCAGTCATTCTCCCACCCTGGAGCGAGATGTGGTCAACACCTCTTGCGCCCATGAAGAATTTAAACCCATAAGGATGTTAATTCCTCTCAGCCTTCTGAAAGTTTCCCACTATTCCAGGACTTACTGGAAAATGCAAGTCAATAATTTAGAGAACCCCATTGTCAATTCCTTCAAGATTTCAGCCATATTAATATGGACTTTCTAATCTTAAAATGCTTAGATTTATCAGGGCAGACTCAAGGTTACTTGGAGGCCTTAACTGTACTTCTCCATATTCACGTTATTTAAAGCAATGAAATTTAGCCTGAATTTTCTCAATTTTCATGTTTGGCCACGGGAAAATTATGATGTTTCTAGTATACTGTACATTTTGAAATAGATTAATATGGTAATTGTTATTAGCTATTTGTTCACGGCAGCACAACGAGGTGAAAGGAAGAGTCCATTCTCAAGAAAAACTTGGACCAGGAACGGTACCATATGCTCTACATTTTACTTTTTATTCTTGAAGCTAGACTTCAAATTTGTTAAGACTGTTTGCTTTCATTAATTACTATTAACTACCTACTTCAAATAACAATGACACCATTCTCAAGCAATATTTCATTTCTTCCTCTAACTGCCCCCAGTAATTTGCAGAGGTATCATAAAATCTTCCAGAATGTAAGGCCACCACTCGACAGTGGTGTTTCAGAATAAACCACTGTTCCGGATTACCTTTTAAAGAAAGAAATCCTACTAAAGGATGTTTTCAGTTGATAGAATAAAATTTTAACTACAAAACAGCATGCGACAGACTGCAAACAAGTTGTACACCATCCACTTTTTTGCATCTAGCTCCTCGCCTTCGGTTTGGCAGTAAAGAGTCAAACCATCTCTGATTTACGTAGCACATTAACTACCACAAGCAACCACTGCAGGTAAAGCCCTGTATCTCATCTGAACACTTTGCTCCCAACCAAGCTGGCTACTTATGCTCAAGACTGTTGACAAAAAGCCTTCTCTTCGCTGTTCCATACAAAACAGCGTCAGTGAATATGGTTATTGTTGCACCCTCTCTACAAGACAGTCATTGCAGTATTCCAGAATCACCCAAATAAGAGCAAAACTAAGTCATCAGTGATGACTGAAACAAACTGAACTGGAATGAACAGGGAGAAAGCTTCTTTTGACTGCTCAACTGGAAACTGCTATGCAGAAATTAGACCTCCTGTTATATTCCTGGATGGTCTTTCATCCCGTGAACGCACAGCCATCACCCAGAATCCTCTATCTTCCACCCAGATGTCTATGGAATGTCAGACACCTTGACAACCCCCCTTGCAAAACAGTTCCCTGTCATTGAAACCTGCCACGCAAGAGAAGCCACCACAGATGTGGTTTTCTCCAAGCTTAGCTGGTACCCACCTCATGCCAACAGAAAGGTACCAGAGAAAAAGACCCTTGTCCTTCAGGGAACATCAAGGTCTCCTCTTTGCGGTCAGGTGCTGAAACATCAAAGCTAGCTTCAGAGTAAGGACTTATTCACAAGCAAATTGTGCAGTTATGGTTGGGCAACACCACTTTTCCACAACATTATTCCATATTGCAGTTCCATCACAAAAGCACAAATTTGTCCGCTGATAATCATCCAGCGGAGTTTAAGCTAAAATAATGAAAACCCGGCAATCAAAATTTTTATTCCTATTATGACACAGATCCTGACAGTTCACGGTGCTGCCTACCTGCTTACTGGCACGTAACCAGACTAAGAATGCAGGCAAAAGATTCACTTGGATGCATGGAGATTTCAAACCTCGGCTGTCACTAAACAAGGCATTTGGTTGGAACGCATTATATTTTGCAAAAAGGTTGGTATAGTTTGTAGCTCATGATATTATAAACCGCTCGATTCCACAGAAAAGAACAATAACTGAATATTCATTGTGTCTCCTTTTTTCAGGAGGAAGGCCAGGAACTACGTCAACTCCCAGGCTTTTTCTGGTAGATTTGGAAGAGCTCCCTCTATGCTCTAGGCTGGTGAACGAGCA
The DNA here is from genome assembly GCA_008711295.1 of Anarhynchus alexandrinus. Classification (NCBI taxonomy): domain Eukaryota; kingdom Metazoa; phylum Chordata; class Aves; order Charadriiformes; family Charadriidae; genus Anarhynchus; species Anarhynchus alexandrinus. The sequence continues at coordinate 659,097 of VUYV01000265.1, forward strand.
ACTGCACTTGCACAAGTCATCCCAGTAATTATCTTGGGTAGATAAGAGCCATAGTAGCTAAGCTCACATGAAAGCCAGGCCCCATACAACTATTAGGTGTTCAGCCCTCTGCAGCGCCAACTATTTCATCCTACTTCTAAATACGTTCAGTGAAACATACGATCATAAATACAGACAGATATTGGCTCTTTGGTAAGCGAAGATGAGAGTACGCTGAAAATGCAGTTGTAGTAAGTAATTAATTCCTTCGGAGAGCTATTCGTTTATGAGTCTCTAACAGATAATATAGCTTACAAGAAGCCTTTATTACAGGGTTTTGGCTTTTTACACAAGCAGCCAAGAAACACAGATGAGATTATTTTTTTTTTAAAACAAATCACAAATGAAAAAACCTTGATAAAAATTCTGTTCTCCTCACAGCTGCTGAAATAGTGTTGACAGTATAGAACTCCAAAAGATTATTCTACTCAAAGATATTACATAAGTTCAATGTTGACTGTATAATAAAAACCATCTTACCCCCTCAACTACGTCAGCATTTGACTACACTGCATGAAAAGGGGCACGGGCATATTCTACCTAGATGTAAATTCAAGAGCATTCTTGTGTGCATTCATACCACTGCAAACCGGGACTCTTCTTCCAGAGAACAGAAACATCTTCTCCGATGCGACTCACATTATTCAATCTGCTACAACCATTTCTATCCTCTTAGACAGCAACGCAGCAAGTTACTTCTATTTTAATCCGGAAGGAAAAGGATGGTTACCAACAGGAGTCCCGGCAGTGATCAAAACACGAAACTGAAAAGCATGTGTTTCCAAACATCATTTCTTTGAACTCAAAGTCTCACTCACAAAACTTAAGTCTGCAGAAGCGTTTTGTCAGCCTCACCTCTTGCTGGGTGAGATTTAAGGCTCTCGGTTGCTGTTCAGCATTCTAGTTGTTGCCGTCATGTTAACTACCTCAAACCAGCTGCACCACCCCAGACTCGCACCACCCTCCTCTTAGAGAAAGAGCAATTCACTCAAAATAAAAATGATTCACGCACGCTTGTTAATTAGATTTTTACTCTAAGAAGCCCCTCTCCTCACCAGTCTGGCTGTTTATCCCTGTAAACGAACTAACAATTATGACCACACGAACTATGGTTCCAAGATCTTCGCAGTATTTCTCTGTAAATCGAGACGACCAACAAAAGGAAATCAGAAATCGCACCCCAATTTTGAGCTCGCTAAAACCATGGGTCGAGATCTCGACGACCAAGATGAGGGCTCTTTACTCTCCCCACTGTGTATTGCATTCTAAAATGGTGGCCATGTCTGTCTAGGCTTCAGCTCGCAAAGGCACCGGCCAAACTCACAGCTGCGGAGTTTGGTGGTGCTCAACTCGAAGGAACAGTTACCTGTGTTCAGGCCGAGCCGGACCGGGGGCAGGGCCGGAGGGGGGCGGCCGCGGGGCCCGGCGCGGCCGAGGAGAGCCCCCCGCAGCCCTCCACCACCACAATGCCAACATGGAGGGCAACACCCAGGCAGCTGCCTCCTCGGGGGCTCGGCACGGGGACCGCTCGCCCCCGGCAACGGCTCCAGCCGCGGCCTCCGGCCAACACGGAACTTTCGGGGGCCGAGCGGGGAGGAGGGAGGCCGAGCCCGGCCAGGCAGGGAGCGCGGCGGGGCCGGCTCCCCCCACCCCCTCCCCGGCGACTTTCCTACCGGGCAACTCCGGCACTTGGGAGCGACTTTGCGGGAGGGGGCGGGCGGCCGGTCGCTCTCCAGCCCCGCGGCGTTGAAACTTCACCTGCCCGGGGAACGCCGGCGCGGCCGCCGGCCTGAGGGGGGAA
>VUYV01000265.1:661103-703408 GCA_008711295.1 Anarhynchus alexandrinus
GCGCCTCCGCCGGGAGGGGGGGTTGGAACGCGGGGGGAGGGGGGGCAAGGAGCGAGAGCACGACAGAAAAAGAGTCCGCCCCGGCCTGGGCAGGGGGAGGGGGCGGTGGCCGCCCCGCCCCGCCCCGTCACGCGCCTTTGTGAGGGGGCGTCGGGGCTGTAGCCTGGGGGGGGACCCGGTGCCAGCGGGGCGGCCGGTGGGTAGCGCTCTGCCGCCCGCCCGGTGGCGGTTACCTTCCGCGAGGGCCGGAGCCGCTCGGCGTTAAGGAGCCAGCGGGTACCGACACCCCGAGCGAGCCGCTCGCTGAGGCTCCCCGGGAGCCCACCCGGCGCCCCGCCAGGCCTCGGCCCCGCTCCCGGCCGTCTTTGTGCGCGGCCCCGGGCCGCAGGCCTCTCTCACGGCCGCTTCCCCCCGGCACCGCCGGCTCGGGGAGGCCCCTCAGCCCCGCGCTCTGGGGCTCCGCGCCCGCCCCGCGCTCGGGGGCCGCTCGTTACGCGCCGCCCGGGGCCGTTAGAACCGCCCGCGCCTCGGCCAACAGCACATGGGCCGGCGGCCCCGCCGAGCTCTGTTTACATGCGCGGAGGGATCCACCACAGCTGACAGCCGCCGCCGGCCGGCGCTTCTTTTTTTAAAGAGCCTCTCCGCTCGCCGACATTGGCTGCGCCGCGGCGACGTCACAGGCCGAGCGGGGCGGCCTCGCGCGGACGCATTGTCTGGGCCCGGCCGCCGCCGGCCCCGGCCCGGCCCCTTTGTTCCGCGGAGCCCCGGGGCCCTCCTGTCCTCCCGCGGGCACCGGGGAGCCCCTCCGCCGGCCCGGCGGGGGGGGGTGTGGGGGGGTAGCGCGCCGCCCCCGCCGGTAACGGGGAGAAGGGCCCTCCCCCACCCCGCGGCGGCCCCATCCCCCCGCGGGGAGGGGGGAGGGGCGGCCCCGCCGCAGCAGCAGGCACCGCACGTAGCGCACGTGCGTGGCCGGGCGGCCCCGCCCCCCCCTCCCCGCTGCACCGAGCGGCCGCCGCCATTTGCGGGCACGGGCCGGAGGGAGGGGGGGGAACGGACACGGCGGGGACAGCCCCGGGCCCGGGTCCCGTCCCCCCACCCCCCCCCGGGAGGGAGCGGGTTCCACGGAAGCGCGGGGGGCCGCAGCCATGATGTCTTGTGATGGTAAAATGTTGTCACAACGTATAATTAATAAAAAAGTCACAACCTTTAAGATGAGCATGCACTGCTCGTGTGGTAATTTTTAATAAAACGTCACTCGTTGAGCTAAAATTTTGAATAAAACTTCGAGAGATGTTCACTGCTCCATTAGTGAAGCAGTAGAAAATGTCAAACCCAAGCGGGGGATGGGGGGGCCACGGCCCCGCGGTCCTTCGGTCGAGTAAAAGCTGCATAAAGCTTCAGGGCCCGCGCTCGGGTCACTCAGGTGTCGCCCTGCCCCAGCCCAACGCTGTCCCAGCAGCGGTCCGGGGCAGGAGGAAGGTCTGGGCTACCCCAGCTTAAATAAAAAATTAAGTACAGAGCCTTCGCTGCCAGTTTGAGATGATGAACCTTACTCTTCTCACTTAAAAATGGAGAGGAGGGAAAAAAAAATAAATAAATGAAAGCAGCTTTTGCAAAGCACATTTGTGTGGAGAAAGGCCGTGGGGATTCCTCCACACCGAGCCATCGGCCCTGGAGCCTGCCGGGTGATGGGGGCTGAGGGACAGCCCGCCACAGGCAGGGACAGTGCCCATCCCACTGCTGGCCTCGGCCGGGGAAGGTGCCGGGATCCACACGCAGCTCCAGCGGGCACAGTGCTGGTGTGAGGGGGAAGGCTGAGCTCTTCCGAACGTGTCCCCCTCCGGCAGAGATGCGCTGGGCCCAGGAGTCACCCCCTGAGGGGGCTTTAGGGGACAGCCAGAGCCCTGGGGAGACCCCGGCCGTTGGGAGCACCTCAGATCTCCACAAGCTCTGGGAAGAGGCTCCTGCCATCTCCTTCGCTGAGCTGTATCTACAGCTGACAGAAGTCAATGAACCCATTCCCTTGTGCAAAAGCAGTACCAAGTTTAGGCAGAAATCTTAACCCATATGTAAAATACACCATATCTGGTTTATACTTTCATTTTACACCAGGTGTACCTGCAGTATAAATTACCTACCTAATCCACAATCTAGAGAGGAAACTAAGGTGCTTAATCACCTCCAAGCAGCTGCTCCGCATCACATCCAAAACTCAAGGGTCTCCAGCACAGAGAACACCTCCAGCAACACCACCTCTGTGACTTTGGGTCTGAGAGTTTCCCCAGGAGTTTCAAGGATGCTTAAATACTGGTGGGTTCTGGTGAATGGCAAATAAATTTTGGTAATGACTCCCTGAGGACTTGTTCCGTGAGAGCTGGAAGGACCACGCTTGGCAGGACCATTTCTGCTGACGCAGTCACATACAAAGGCCTCCTATGGGACTCTGATGGAAAAACACTCAAGACACAGATAGGAAGTTAAGATGGAGGAGAAGCAGCACTTGCTACAAAGACTTAAAGGTGAGCAGAGCAGGGAGACCAAGCAATGACCCAAGGATAAAAAGCAGGTGCCTTGAAGGGAGGGGAAGGTGGCTCAGGTCTGGCTGAGATGGAGATCGAAGGTAAGCAGGAAGCCCCAGAGGGTCTGTATGCCCCATCAGGCATCCTCCTTGCCTTTCCACCTTGCTACCTGCTAATGTAAACGCTTCATCATCAACACAAACGTGTGCTTCTGCACGCTGCCTTCTCTTGTATCCTCCTCCTGCTGCGACATCTGCGGAGAGTGCGCTGCATTCAGGGGATGAGCGTGGCACAGCACTGTCTGCCTCAGAAATCAATGGCTCTGGGTTCTGTGACGAATTCCCCAAGTACTACAGAAGCACAAACTGCAGGAAGGAAAGCAGATTTCACTCAGTTGGAATGAGAATGCAGACATTCCTTCTTCGTGGTTCAGCTGACTGTCATTAATTAAAGCCTTTTAAGAGATAGGCTTTCTCCAAGCCTGTTGTGTTTGTTCCCGATGAGCAGAATCACCCCATTTGCTGCAGTTCGGTACAACACCCAAGAGACAGGGCAGCTGCTGGCCCAGCACGGACACCCAGAAATAAGGGATCAGGCTGAGGGGTGCCAAGGCTTCCGACTGAAGCCCAGTGCTCTTCACTGGGTCAGAGGTTTTTCCTTGGCAGTTCCTCCACCCTCACTCAGGTGTGCCTCCTCCTGTGCCTCGCTGGGAGCTCTGCCAGGACCAGAGTCCTTCACATCTGAGTGTCCCTTTACATCCTGCTCAGCACAGCTTTCTTCACATACCATTTGTTTGCGGGAAGTCCCATCAACCCATAGGGATATTTAGCTAATCCCATTTTGTGTTTTCTTGGATAGGAACCATACTGCGAACTTTCCTACAATGCAAACCCCCCCCTCCACTCTTCTGCACTGGCCATCAGCTGTCTGAAGCACCTCGTTCACAGAGCCTATATTGACTTGCTTGTGTTTATACATCCGACTCAGACACTGCAAAACCTTCCCCCCTTTTATTTCTATGCCCGTGCTATCCTAGACCACCTTTCTTTTTCAGACAAAGGCTGGATACCAGTTCAAACAGAGTAGTTCCAGTTAAGTCAGCATTAATTCAGATTGATACTCGGCAACTTTGAATCCCATCCCGTCTGTTTCCAGGCACACACTACAGAGCTGTTAATTCCAGTGTAAAGAACAGGTAGTCACGAAGAGGAGCTGCTAGAGAAAGTCAGGAGAGGACACCTTTCATCCCAGCGGCCTGGAGTCTGTTCAGTTTAATTCTGTATCACAGCAAGAGCTTTCACAGCAGCCAGCTCCTCTGGCACCCACCAAGCGCTGCCAGCATCGCCCTGGGACAACAGGAACACCAAGATGAGCTTTAGAACAGACTGTACCCTGGGCCTCCAAGCAGACAGAAGATTTCTGCACTTTGGACACTGAGAAAGCCAACCAAACTGCTCCCAGAGGCTCCACAATTAGCAATACTTAAGAAAAAGATGCTAACATTACACAAGCTTCACTCCAGAATTATCTAGAAGAAAGCTGGAGGAGATCCTGCCCGTAAGAGTCCAAGTTTTAGACTACTGTGTCCAGAGACAATCAGCACCACATATGGAGTTTACAGTCAGGTTTTTTTATGTCATAGATAAGTGAAACTTCATTGAAGTTAAAGCGCTCTTTTCATCAGCAGTTTGGCCTAATTAAAATACTGTGTGTTTAGAGGATCACAATACAGGGCAGGGAGGAAAACATGCTGAGCCTCTCAGCTCTTTAAGAAAATAGGTTCCTGGGAACAAACAGATTTAGTAAGCAGAATCTATGACAGATCAAACCAAACCAGTTTTCCTGGGCAAACCAGCAGCCTGTACAAACCTGCAAAGCAGTTTGAGTTTCATCATCAAGGCTAGAAAAGGGTTTAACATGTTCCAGAAAGCCAGCTGCTCCCAGAGATGCTGATGCATGGCAGTCCTTGAGAAAAAGGACTATTAGTGTCAAGCTGCTGCAATCTCAGGATCCTGGTTAGAAATATGGAGTATTCTGGATACACCAAGCTCTGGACATTTTCTAAGTGTAGCTTCCAGACATCGTACTGACTCTTGCTTTGATGTTGGGTACCCAGACTGTTTGTCTTGCATTGTGTCCCGGCTAACTGAGTCTCAGCAGGAGCATTCTTAGATGGAGAATTAGGTACTTTGCTGGCAACTTTTGCTACAAGTGAAACATTGGTTTCAATACATAGATACCCTGGTACTTTTTTTTTTTTGCCTTTCCTCCAGAAGCTGCACTCCACACCGCTGCCCAGCTCTGTGTCTCCATGATGCCTTCTGCGCTCTGGGGAAGCCTGACAAGCACCGCTGGCTCCTCACTCTTCAGGCTGCAGGCTGAAGATGTCAGCTACAGGAAACCATGTGGAGGGGCCACGCTGACGGGGTAGGCAGGAAATCTGAGCCTCATTTGTGGGCTAGAACTGAGCTGGCCAAGGACAGAGGACGGAAGTCCCACAGCTGCACACAGCTCCTAGCAGGGACTATGTCAACAGACAGGTAAAGACAGCTGGTAAGCATGTGGAGGACTAAAATACCTCTGCTCAAATATGGAAAGTCCTCTGCAGTTGTGCAACTGCCTCAGCATTATTTATTAATAAAATTCTTTAAATCCCATACCCTATCATTAGCTACTATTAAAGGACAAATAAAGTCTTACTCCAAATCCTTGGCCAGACTGCCAGAAGAACAAGGATAAGCAAACCACAACTGTAAGAAGCACTGGAAAGGCAGAGCTGAGGTGCTGTTTCACACACCTCACTTTGCTCTCAGGCAGCTGCTGACGCATGCTCAACAAATTAGGGTTGTACCTTCGCATGCTAATAGCAAGTGACAGCCATATGGGACAGTCTGCTTCCAGGCAGGACGTGCAGAGGGTGGGATTCTTCCGGTTAAGTGTGGAGGCTGACAAGGGACCAGTCATCAATGGAGCACCTCAACAGCCAGTGAGGGTGAGGCTTTAAGGTTCATTATCTTAAAGCAGGTGTCTAAAATAGGTCAGAGTAACCTCACTGTAAGATCCCCTTAATTCTCTGTATTGACTACAGGGAGCCTTGGGTGAGCCTTGGTTCAGCTCTAGAACTTGATGCTTGAGAAAGTGAACCTCACTACGAAGCCCTGGAAACACAACAGAGCAACTTGGAAAATACAACTTGCCACGATGTGTAAAACCACAAAGCATCTCTTTTTTTCTTAGAAAAAATGATTTCAGAAATGAAGGTGCAGCTTCTCCACCCCCAACCCCTTGGCTGCAGTGAAACAGAAAGTACCATCACAACCGTTCCCCCAAAAGTATCTGAACTCAGCTGTGGTTTCTGCACAGGGTGAGTAGAAGCAGCACTAAAAAAAAAAAAACCCAAGAACACTCAGAGAGGACTGTACCTTCTGCCAGTCCTGCAAAGCCCACTATCACAAAGCAGCGACACATTGCACCGCCACAGATAAACCCCCCCCTCCCACCTCTCCACAGCCCAGTGACACTACACAGGCCCAGGCAAGGAGGGAAGCTGTTTTTGCAGAAGATGTTGAATTAACAAATCTTGTTCCTAGTCAGGCTTCCTGCCTCTGCTACAGCTGAAATCCCCCCGTGATTACCCAGACATACACTCCACGATTCACTTGCTTTTAGACACAGAAAGGCTAACATTAAAGAGGCAATAAGGAGCCTTCCTTAGCTTGTGCAATAGCGTGGGATCCAGGGGATCCTTGTGCTTGGGTAACCTGCAGCTGCGTTCAGGATGGATTTACATGCCTAGTTCAAACATGCAGATACTACCCAAACCTTCAACACCCCACCCCACCCCCCCAAAATAAGCTAGTATCCAGGTTTCAAACAGCAAGTATGCACAAAGTCATCTAAGCCCTTGTGGGTCACTTAAAATACACTAAAAATTGACAGTCAAAGGCTGAACAGACAGGGAGTCAGAACATAAGACAGTTTGTTTTTTAAACCACTGTCATTCACTAATGAAAAGCCATGGAAAAAACTGAAGTCATTGCAGAAGTAATTGCAGATTGCTCAGGTACATTGGAGAATGTGAGAGAGCTACATGAATTAAGGCAGAGGGCAATTCTATTGTCCAGAATTTTGGACAATACTGATGACAAAAGTGACAATGTTAGCCAAGCAAAGGTGGTGAGAAACCACATGAATCATAAAACAAGGCAGAGTGATACAGAATCTGGTGGATGGCACACAGGTTTAAAACCAGCTGTGGAGCCCAAAGGCATTCAAAGGGGAAAGGATGTGATTAAGCCACCTGGCAATGGAAAGAACTTAGGAGCTGTACAGTCAATAAACTACTGAAATAAACAGAAATCAGGCCCTCAGAACGCACCGAGTTCCAAAGGGTTTTTGCAAAGGAAGCCTGTGTTCATATCTGGAACCACGCGTATCTGAAGATGATGTAAAAATTTCAAAATCTCCAACAGAATTTAGAGCATCTTTCGCAAGGAAGTACAGGACTGAACAAGAAAAGCTTTCTAGTGACCACAAGTACCTCAGTAATGATTGCTCTTGATCTGCCAGCACCTACAATTAGCAGAAAAAAGGGTGTATCAGCACATAGGTGCTTTAGAGAAATGTCTGCAATAAGCACATATGAGTATTTAACACATCTAATCAAAAGTAAACAAGTTCTAAACCAATATGCAGTCAAGCTGCCCCACTCAGCCTCATCAGGCAAATCTAACACATGCAGACACACTTAGTAGACATTAAAATACTTGTAGGCAGTGAAGATAATGAAGCCAGTGCGCATATGCTGTAATAGACAAAGCTGGAACTTGAACACACTGTTGATATCTGCAACAGCAGTGAACAAGTAAAGAAACAGACACAGAATTTGAAAACAGATAGAGGAAGATAAACACTAAACACACAGCAAAAAGTAAAACAAGAAACAGAAGAGTACTTTGCATAGAACTGCCAGTAACTGTTGCCTGAATTATGAGGGAAGGCAGAGAAAAGGAAACCCTCCATTTCTGGGTGCCATATGTGCTTACTGCAAGACATTAACACCATTTTCAAAAGCATTTGTGGACAATGGCAGAAACTGTTCTATAATGTACTCTGAGACGTGACTGGGACACTTCCATACATACACGCACATGGTTTTGCCTTCCACATAAACACTCCATATAAGAAGAACAAAGGCAGAAACCATTTTGTCCCAGGCAGCAGAGCGCAGTCGAGCCTGTGGCTCGACAGCAGCTGTAGCTGACCCCTGGTACCCCACACTTCCCGATCCCTGCTCCTGCTCCCAGCTCATCCCACACTGAGCCACCTTAGTTCATCACAGCAAAAGAGAACTACGCCCTTCTTCCCCCAACAAGGAATAAGTTTTCATGACAATTTAACACAAAACTTAGTGCCAGAGGCAGTGCAAGAGTGAAAACACGAGCGCATGGGTGAGAAAAGGGAGGACTGGGACAGCAATAGCCAGCAGTTAAGCTGGTTTAACAGTAGCTAGACATAAAACTGAAAGTAACTCTGCATGGGACACAGCTCTGACAACTTGTGCAGAATTGCACAAGATCAGCTCCAGAACGGCTGGAAAACAATGCCGGGCTCAAAGTGGTTCATGAGCATCTCTGAAACAATGCATTCCAGCAGCGTTCACCCAAGGCAGGTTCTACAAACTGGATTTTGAAATAACTGAAAAGCCACAAAGATCTCTACTCTCAGCACAACCGACTGAAAAGCAGCTTTTGCAAATAGTAATGATGTAAGACTATGAAATGCTTTTGACAGTTGTAGCCGTAGAGCTCCAACAAAAGAAAGAGTAACACGAAGATGCTTGAGGTCCTGGCAGCCTTCAAGAACACTGCTTGGAATTCATCCCTAATTTGAAACTTCGCAACAAGCCACTCACAGCAGCCACCTCTGCAAAAGGAGCTTGAGCACTTTCCACCAGTAACCTCATAGAGGTCATGGTCTTAGAGAAAGTCACAGAAATGACAGATTAGAAGTGCAGGGTAAGGACAGATTCTCAGAAAGTTTGAGCCATTTTGGACAGAGGGATTTGTTTGTCCCAATTCAAGTCTCTAGAAGTTAAATGCATAGTTCTGGATTTAACACATTAGGCCTTCAACAGGCACTTCGGAAATTCACTTAATTCTAACTTTGCCATCTAGAATGGGCAGAAAGAACCCCCTGTTCCTGTTTTCTTTCCCCTAATCCCCTTGCAGAAGCAGCCTAGTGCACCCAGTTCAGACAATAGGTAACTCGCTTTCAGATATAAGGTCTCAAAAAATAAATCTTACCCACCAAACATAAGGCACACAGTTTGGGAGAGCTATGAACCGTCTATCTCCTTCACTGATCTCTGCTCAGTGAACTGCCCAAGTAGCAAAGCTGACTGACATTTAAGTAGCAGTATGCAGACAGAGACCAGCAATAGCATCTCACCATTTCAATCCTTAGAGATAAAAGAACTGCAGCTCTTTAGGAAGAGCTGTAAACAGGCCCTCAACGCAGTGTAATAGCAGTTAAACATCATCCATCACCTCCAAAAGGTAACGAAGCTGAAGTGGGAGAAACAACTAACCAGTATTAATGCAACACATTTGGGACAGCCTTTCTGGAGCTCTGATTGTATCCATATGGACAGAAACTCAGGCCTGTATAATTGTCTTGAAATTTTTTTTTTCAACTTCTCCATGACCATCTGATCTCCAGTCCCGATCTTACTATGTGAATTTAAGTTTTCCTATGATCAGAACTCCCTTCCCTCTTTTTGAAACCCAAAGAAAGGCTTAAATCCTTGTTCTTCCCTCAGCCTCAAAAACCGCTCAGTTTTGCAGTTGACATAACAATTCCTGTTGCACATATCGGGCCAAAATTGAGAGACCACTCACACAAACACTTACTGGTGTCACACAGGAAGCCTGGGGCAGACCTGAAAGCAGAACTGAGCTCACCTACTGGGTCAGAGTACTTCACTTTAAAGAGACTAAGATGCACTTCCTTTCTTTCTCAGAAAGAGTAATTCACTAAGCCTTCCTAAGTCTTCCTGCATTTCTAACAATCTACGTTAAATATTAGAAAAAGGTATTTCCTAAATGTTTCTGGAATGTTTTCTAGACCCTCCCACTTAGTAGTTACAGCTGTTCTTTTCTAGTAAGCATTTGAAGAGAATAATTTAACTTTTTGTGCCCAAGTACTCCAAGCTCTTGATGCAGACCAGGGAAACCAAAACAATGCTGCAGAGAAACTGTGAAACATGCTCCTGAAAAACTACTGGAAGTTTTACAAATCACCGAGGAAGTAGGAGAGTATCACAAGTAGTAAGAGTATCTTTAAGCAAGTTAACACCTTTTACATCACAGGAAGCTGGCCATGGAAAGTAGTGTCTTCAGAAAGCCCACGGACAGGCACATGGGATCAAAGATGAAGAGACTGAGTTTTAACTGACTCGCTTCACTGAAAAGCTCCACAGAGGGCACCACTCCTCATGTGAATCTTACCCTTTTCATTTTGTTTAGTCTCCTGGTATTTCTCAGCCTCTTGTCAGCCAGCACCTACAATACCTTCAGAGCAATGAAATTTCTCCCACTTCATCATGCTCTCATTCCTTCTCTCCATTAACAGCCAGTTGGGACTACAAACCTTTAATCCTCTTGCCCAACTTTTAGAAGAAATCTGTAGATCAAAGTCTTTGCACAGTCTGGAAGTTACATAGTTAGTCCTCCCTCTAGTTCAGACCAAGATAGGATGGGATTAATCACTATCACCTTGCCAATACGCAGAGAAAATCCCTACAGCACTTCCAGTGGAGTTCTGCAATATGATGGAAAATTGTTCTTCAGCTCTTTACTGCTGAATTTGTTTATAAGCCCAGTCCCCATTTTCAGAGTTCAAATAAGAAACATCTTTTCTTTTGAAGTAATTCCTTATAAACATGACGTAAGAACTGGTGAGATCAGGAGTCACCTAATCCAGTATTTTATTCCTGACAGGACCCTCAACTACTCTTCCTCTGGACCTTCCCAACCTCTGGTAATTCACAGTTCCTATACAAGATATAGTACCTCTACATTTAGTACCCTAGCCCATTTTTCTTCCCAAACTTTTAAGGCTTGTAAGATAAATGAACTTTTTTCAAAAGTACAGACGCATTGGCTGAAAGATCTGTAAAAATAATTTGAATCTTAGGTTGTTACAATACTTCAGCAAGTGAAAAAGCCATCCAATTACAGTAAAATAGGTCTGCATTTTAAGGAGTGACAAGTACAGCTTTGCTTCTGTGAAGCATCTCCTACATAAAGGAAAACATGACCTTGTGCAAAGGCAAACAAAGTTTTATTTGGCAGAAATACAGGCATTGAAAAACATCAGAAGAGAATGGCATGGGGTAGCACATTAGCAGCATTGTATTTCAGATGTCAAGATCTCCACTGTTACAATGTTCACACAGATTTGACTGAAAAGCGGAGTCAAGCACAGAATAACATCTTCCTTGTCTTAGAGACTTTGCCAGAGCGGAAGCAGTATGTCAACAGAAGGCCTAACAAGACTGAAGGCTTGGGACAAGGCAATCAAAAACTACATGCACATTTACAGCAGCATGTTGACAAAGTAAGGAACTGACAGTGCTATTCCCTTTGCTTTTTTACTAGTTCCTCAAAATTTTCACAGGCAATCACTCTAAACTGCCCATGAAACACTGTTCTCTGACCCTTCACTATTACACTGCAGAGAAAGGTAGAAGGTGAAGCCAGAGAGTTTTTAATACCTAGTCATATTATCCACTTTCTTCCAGTTAACACTTTGTATTTTCCTAAAACACTGTCAAGAGCAGTATCATTTACAGTCTTACCTCTACTTTTCCCCATGAGAACAATGGAGTCACCCTATTGCTTCTTTACTTACTTCCAATTAAAATCTCACTTACCAATTCCGACTCCAAAGAGCCACGCTCTCCTAAACAAGTTCATGCTTTTCAGCAACAGGCTGCTAGGGTGAGTGTTATCTGACAGGGTTCGGAGTATCTGAGGCAAAAGCCCTTTCTGAATTTTACTTGAGAGTAGTTTGGTCTGTAGGAAGAAGGTGGCAGCATGTGCAGCTGTAAGCTGATGTCACCTATACTGTCCATAAAGCTAAAACAGACAGAGATTTTTATCATAGAATTACACTGCGGCATGCTTACTATAGAAATCAGAAATGTACATAATTATATACATAATATAGACATTAACACATTAAAAGGTATTCATATTGCTTATTCAGAGGGCAGAGTGGGTGGAAATCAGATTCTGCTGCACTGCATTCCCCTGGAATGGCACCAGAACCATCTTAGAACAGATCTTCCAGATAAGACCAGCAATTCACAACAAAGATCATAGCGATCTGCCATGGGCTCCAGCTCACTTCCTCCTCCACTTAATGAGTCATAGAAACTATTTTGTATCAGGTGATAGCTATTAATTGCCAATCTCAACACTGGAGAAAGCTGTGTCACTACACAGGTAAAGATATATTTAGTTACCACTAGATAATGCCTGCACTTCTGCCAGTGCAAATAGGCACATGACTTTTCAAAGCACAAGTATGGGGATTTCTTACCGAAGAAAACATGCATTTGAAGTTTAGAATTAAAGAAAGGCTTTCAGAGTGCAAAGAAAGCATTTTCTTGTAAATGACATCTAATGTTAACCTCTGCAAATTAAGGTGTTCACATTTACAGTCAAATTTTAATTCAGTAGAGGATCTCTACATTTCAGGAAACAGATGAACCCCCTGTTTGTTAATTCAACCATACAGCTAGTAATTATAACATGTTTAAGGATTTCTGCAGCTAGCTGAAGCAAGAGCAGTTTTAGCAGGATTTTCCTGCTGTAATTATCTTGGCTTCTTATCTGAGAAAAACACTCTTATCTTAGCTCATTGTGCAGATGCCTACACTAAGCACTAACTGCCCACTAGCTAATGCAACAGTGTTTCTTAATACTAATATAAAGAAAATTTGACTATGATGTAGGCTGAGAATGTATAATGTATTTTCAGAATCAATCCAATGGCTAAGAAGTAACATAACATCTCTTTTCAAACTTTCCACTAGTGGATGCTTGTCATGTTTCAGCTTACCATCTTTTCAAAGTAGCATTCCATGTTATCTTTAAAAATTAAAAGCATAATGCATCTCAAATCTAATGCTTACATTGAATGAGATTCCTTTAGTCAGTCCAGGTTTTTCAGAGCTCAGCATTCAGCATGCACAAGCCTTTTACCAGGATGCTAGAGTGCTGTGTCCTGCACAGACTCGCCATTGTACAAGCCCAGAGAAAACGTTTTGACACACTGCAAACCAATTCCCACCACATAAGCAGCAGCATTCTAAATAAGGTTAATCCACATGTACAGTAAAAAAAGACAGTATCAGCAGGAAACAGAGCACACAAGCCTCAACTAATGAAATGAAGAATCCCAAACAGAAGAGCCAAATCATTGCTAAGAGATCACACTGAAGGCCAGTTTAGATATCTACTCCTGCACAACCCCCGATACACTAACTTCTAAAGGAAATTATGGTGCTGGCACTTGTGGCCACGCAGCATTCTTCATGATCTGCTGTTAGTACAAGATTTCACACCAAAAATCTAGGCACCTGCAAGGCATGAAACAGTCCTTTGCATATTCCTCCTATGGGCACTGCCATTACATGAAACATCTGAATGCGTGCAGTGAAATGAAGTTGATCTGACTGGCAATGAATGCGACTGTCTCTTGGGTTATGCCTAGCACATTTGCTTAATCATCCAGTAAGTAGGAAAATAAGTTAGTCAACAGGACTTAAAATTCTCTACACTTATGTCTACCCCCAAACATAAAAACACAAGCAAAAGCAAATGAGAAACTCACTGAACCCTCAGACATGCTCAGCTATGGTGAATGGCAGGAGGTATGACTTACATGGCATTTGTATACTCTGCACAAGACCATGGCTGACAAAACAGTTTGAGGCACTGATCTAGGTTAAAGACTGAAGATTGTTCTCGCCATCTATATAAAATTGGTAACTTCCATCTCCAATAATTTGGATTCATTACAAATCAGATTGACTCAACCCAATGGCTGCAAGAACACAAACACCACAGTACTTCAGGAAAATGGATTTTTCAGCCTAAGCAAATTACTGGTCAGCCCTTGCAGACCACGCTGTTCTGTTAGACCTTCAATCAACAGCAGCAGCCTGTTAATCTAAATTAAAAGTGATACTCCCCTCTAGTAGAATAAGCACACCCAAGTCACAGTTAAAACTGAGGTTAGGGAAAGGTTCCCACTTTATGTGATGATGTCAAATACCGCAGCATTACCTGAGTACTGTAGGTTTCCCATACAGAAGGAAGTTAAGGCATTTTTCATACCACAGCCAAGACTCCTGCTAAGCAAGTACGCACATCTTCATCAACTAACATAGGCTTCAAGGTTTAGCCTAAATCAAGCTCTGCTATTAAATCAGAGGGAATATAAATAAGGTTGAAATAGGACAGGGAGGAGTTCTCCAGCTCAAACCTAGGCTTGGAGTCAGACTTTGGTATCCTATAATCACATTCAGTTGTCATCTTAACATATTTGACTATTCCACCTTTGCCGCTTCTGTGGGAGAGATTCCTCAGTCACCCAGCTCCAAGACAGAGTTAGAAACAGTCAGGTTATTTGGTTTGTGGATCACTGCCCTGTGTTCCCAAGCCCCCACTCAGACCACACAGAAGGATCCAGAGGCTGTCCACATCTGAAGATAACCTGATTAGCCAAATCCTCTCCTGTTACATCAGCTTACAAGGCAGGCAGAAGGATGGTAATTTTCATATCTGATCCCATGGACTAATTCCGCAAAAGAATTAGTTTTAGGGAAAACTAGTGTTTCAGCCTGGCCAGCTAACCCAGAGATTTTGCTCCAGACAGCTTCAGGAAGAAGGCTGACTCCACAGAAAGCTGGCAGACAGGGACTGCAGTTCCTTTTGTGAGAGGACAAAGCAACACCAAGGAAAAAACCACACAGGTCCTGACAAAAGTGGCAAGTTCCTTGTGCTATGGCACACCCTTTCTGGACATCTCTTCCCCCTGCAGGTTACTGCATCTTTAAGTTACTGCCCCATGCTAAGTCTAAGTTTAGGAGAAAACTAACTCATACAGCCTTTGGTTTTAAAGGTGTTGCATCTTTTCTTAAGGGTAATACAAGGTTAGTTCCTGTTGCCTCTTGTGACACCAGCTTTAGAGCCTTGAAAAAGTGTAGCTAACTAATCTTCCAGCAAAAGCTCAAGCACATTCTAGTCTTGTGTTCTGGGGGAAAATATGCACTATTAGTTCTTCAAGTAGCAGTGTCTTAAGGACAAGAACTCATCTAACTATAGCAGGATTATTTTATTCAGCTATTTTTCCTCAGAAAGAAATTCTATTTCCTGGACTACAAACTACTTGCATATAGTTAATGCATGTACATAGTGTTTGGACACTACCAAATGCCTTGATTAAAGAAGTTTATTCCAATTATTTGACATGATTTACATGGCTACTGAAGAGGCAGTAAAATGTCAAAGACTTGCAATTCATTTCTGTTGTGTTTAATATTCTTCACCTTCATCTTCTCCATCCATTGAGTCTGTGCCTACTTCTTCATAATCTTTCTCAAGTGCAGCCAAATCTTCCCGAGCCTCTGAGAACTCCCCCTCCTCCATCCCTTCTCCAACATACCAGTGAACAAAGGCACGTTTGGCATACATCAGATCAAACTTGTGGTCTATACGAGCCCATGCCTCAGCAATGGCTGTAGTGTTGCTTAGCATGCACACTGCCCGCTGGACTTTGGCTAGGTCACCACCAGGAACCACTGTCGGTGGCTGGTAATTGATGCCAACCTATGTGAAAAGCAGAAGAGACCATGAGTTTCTTCACAGCATTTGACAGTGACTATAATAAAAATCAGGTACCTACAGAACATCTTCATGAGAAAATATACTTCATAAGCCCATGACAGTAAATGAGAAGTCTGTGACAAAAATAGTAATGTAATTGAGACTTGCCTTAAAACCAGTAGGGCACCAGTCCACAAACTGGATTGTGCGCTTGGTTTTGATAGCAGCAATAGCAGCATTGACGTCCTTGGGGACAACATCACCACGATACAGCATACAACAGGCCATGTACTTGCCATGGCGAGGGTCACACTTCACCATCTGATTGGATGGCTCAAAACAAGCATTGGTTATCTCAGACACTGAGAGTTGCTCATGATAAGCTTTCTCTGCCGAAATAATTGGGGAATATGTTACCAATGGGAAGTGGATACGAGGGTAAGGCACCAAGTTAGTTTGAAATTCAGTAAGATCCACATTTAAGGCACCATCGAATCTGAGGGAAGCAGTAATGGAAGATACTATCTGACTAATGAGGCGATTGAGATTGGTGTAGGTCGGGCGTTCAATGTCCAGATTCCTACGGCAAATGTCATAGATGGCCTCATTGTCAACCATAAAGGCACAGTCGGAATGCTCCAGGGTGGTGTGGGTAGTCAGGATGGAGTTGTACGGCTCAACAACGGCTGTTGAGACCTGTGGTGCAGGGTAGATGGCAAATTCCAATTTTGATTTTTTCCCATAGTCAACTGACAGGCGTTCCATCAGCAAAGAAGTAAAACCTGAGCCAGTGCCTCCTCCAAAGCTGTGGAAAATCAGGAAACCCTGCAAGCCAGTGCATTGATCAGACTGAAAGAGAAAATACATGTGTTAAAGCAGTTGTGTAGAAATTAAGAATCCCAAAACAAGCTTAAAAAAAAAGACAACTCTGAATTCTAACACATAGCAACTCAACATCCACTGATAATCAAGGAACTGCCCTATAAAAAAACATTGTATTCTTAGCTATTTTAAGCTCCCTAGATCTTGGAAGGTGACTTCTGCACTTCAAATTACTACCTCAAGACTTCTCCTATCCCCAATTCTCAGGCCAAGGCCATTAACAATGACCAAGAAAAGCAATAATATTCAAAGAACTGCAGACCATCTATCCCTTATACTGATTTGACATTCTCTACCTGCACAAAAACCAGAGCAATCCTCTGTTCCTGAACTATTGCTGTAATCCTGTAAGAGTGGCAAGCATGTAACTCAGTTAAGGTAAGCGAGCTGTCAAAATGTCTAACACTGCCATTCCAGTTTAGTCTTGGATGAAGACACCAGACTGCCTTGTCCTCAGAAAGAAGTGCCACATGATGCTTAGCTTGATTCCCAGGACTGACAGGGCCTTCCAACAGCTTGCAAAAAGAAATTACAACCATATTTTTCAGGTCAAAGTACAGCCTGCTGCAAACTTATCTTAGCTTTAATTAGAGTTGGTAGCAGCCAAGTATTGAGAATAATGCCAGTTTTGATCTGCAAAAGGTGTACTTTTCAGTAAGACTCATTTAGCATTCCATGTTAAAGCACAAGAGGTATACTCTGGATTTCTTTGGGCAATAAGAATTTCTTACCTTTGCGACAAAGATTTGGTAAAGTGCATGCTTAGAAGCCCTATAAAGTGAACTCTAACCTCCTAAGCTGACATCTTCATAAGTTTGCCACACAATCAAAGTACTCGGGAGCCTGAAACATCCCAAGTTACTGAGATTTAGTCCCCTTTTCTGTCATTACTATAAAATTCAGAAATTATAAAAACAGGAAGACCAATCCTTTTCCAGCAGGAGTTATGCAAATCATAATTATCTCAGTCCTGGCTTTCTGAAGTTGAACATGAAACTAAAGTTTTGGATGCCTCATCAGCATTTCAGGCCATTTGAAAGTCATATCTTGGAATAATCCAACCATTCTCAGCTGGCTAAGATGCAGACTAAGTCCACAGATTCTCCTACCATGGAACAAAGTAAAGCACAATTTATAGGCCTATGTATTTGATAACCTGATTTCCAAATCCTGTAAAACAGGATAAAGATGTTTAAGAGGCTTCAGTGATGAAAAGTCTTACCAGTTTCCTGATACGCTCTAGCACTAGATCAATTATCTCTTTCCCAACTGTGTAATGACCTCGAGCATAGTTATTTGCAGCATCTTCTTTACCAGATATCAATTGTTCAGGATGAAAGAGTTGCTTGTATGTCCCATTCCTAACTTCATCTGGGGAGACAAGATTAATACTAATAAATATAAATAAATTAAATAAAGTTAGCTTTCTACCTAGACCGGGTTTTTCAGACTTCTGAGGGTGGCCAGAATAAGGTACCTAAACACTTAATAAAAAGCAGCTTGATTTCTACCTATCAGTAGGTGATACAATACTTAGTACAGTCTAAATGTTGAATACCTAAGAAAAATGAAGTTACTGCTTAAGAAAATGTCCCATTTTCTTGCCAGAGCAATTTAAAACTAGACTGTAGCAGCATAACCATTCCTCTACAGTTTAAGACAACTTGAGGCCCACTTTGCAGATCAGCATCAGAAATACTGCTTTTACTTATTATCCAAGCCCTCCAAGATGTTTCCTTATTGCTTCTGCAGCTGTGGGCAGTCAGAGCCTACAGTGCTTGCTTGTCCCCTTCTTTCCCTTAATTGTACTTTCTGCCAAGGTTAGAGAAGTATGTTTAAAAGGAACAGGAGATGCTCTTGGAGAGCTATTCAGTTATGCAAATACTGAGCTGTATGTAAGCTCCAGTACAAATGGCTGTGTTATAAAGAAATCATGCAAATGAACAGAGCATTCCCCACCAGTTATAGCTTTGGAGAACAATTTAGACTAACGACCTCCAGTATTTATCAGAAATACACACTTACATCTACAGACTAAAGCTCTGTCCTACCAGAAAGGTACAGAGACACACAGCATAGCTGTCTCTGGTTGAGCTCAAGCCATTCTGGAGTTATATGCTAATACAGTACTGCATCCTTTAATTAAAATCACATGGAAAGCACAGAGCTTTATTAACTACAGATGAAGTTGCCTGTTTGCATATATTCTTAAGCTGAAAAAGAGCAAGACAAAGGTAGGTAGAATTAAAGACTTAAAAATACAGTTACTGTTTGAACCAATTTTGACTGACCAGCTACCACTGAAGTTGGAAATACTTGAGTATTGGATTGCAAAGCTGCACCAAAATAAAAACAATTTGGAAAAGTCTGCCATTCAAAATACATGTCTAAGACTTTCTGCATTACCACTCCAAGTTAAGAAGGACAAATACAGTTAAAAGGGACAAATATAGAACTTAAAAAAACCTAACTGGTAGGGGCAACATGAGTGAAGATGGTCCTGGGGAAGTAACAAAACGTGAAGAGTTAAGAGGATCAGTCATTGGACTATGGAAGTGTGTTGGAATAAAGAATTTAGAGTTTAGGGGACAGCTAAACAAGACTTTCCCCTGGACATGCTATCCTTCATGGTTTTAAGTCTATCTGGGGTAGATTTTTAAAGACATTTGTGTTGAATTCCCAGGCATGTTACTGACCTATTTCTTTGTGCAAAGTTTGATGGTATGTTATCACATCTACAGAGCTGGTGTAGATGTACAGCAGCCCTTTTGCTTTCACTAAGAGCAGCAGTGATCTGGGAGCTCCAGAAACCCCTGGTGCTACACAGCAGCTACAGAGCTGCTGTATGCACAATAGATTTTATTTTTTTTTCCATAAACACAGTGCAGAGGGACATGCTGCATGAATGGGAAGAGTCATGCTAGCCCTGCCCAGGAAACTGGATGAATAATTTCCAAATAAGCAGGGCAGGAATAAAGAAAGCCTAGCCCCCCAAAAGGCACATGATGTAAGCTTTAACAAAAAGCCCTAAGTTTTTTAGTATTACCAAGTATTTCATAAGACAGCCCTTTGCCCATCTCCCTGTACTACACTTGCATCATTAACAAGTGCTGGAACACCACCACTTGTCCCAAGACTCACCAGCTACTCACCCCCAGAGGCAAGGGAAGAGCTTTGCCACCTGCTCTCCCTCACCTCATTTCTCAGCCTTTTCTGGTTGCTTAGAGCCACCACCTGGCCAGCAGCAGAGGAAGCAACAGCCATGGGGCTCAAGAAAACAGAAAGCCAGACCTGCTCCTGGGAATATTAGTGTATGGCCAAGGGTGCTTTGGCTCATTTCAAAGTTATCTGTCCAGCACTCCCACCCTTGACCTGCCCAACAGCCTTCTGCTCTCCTGCAGAAGTTCATTCTACTGTATTAGCCACAGAAAGTGCTTTGGGGCATTACAATGAAAAGTTACAAGAGACACACACTTTGGGTATGCAGGAATAGCCTAAGCCTACTCACTCATCTCCCCTTCCCAACTCTATGTATTGCAGAAAGATAAACACAGCAACTGTACAAGCACAGATCACTACTTAAGCCACAAAAGTGGCTCCAGCAGAATTACTTCAGGCACACATTGGTGACGGCAAAACCAAGACTCATGACACAAGAAGCAAGTCTTGTGAAATAGGGGAACTCACATTGGACTGGCAGCGTAGCTAATGCCCCAGAATGTGGGACTGGACAGTGGCTGATACATGGGATTACATCTGAATACCAAGAGCCAGCATTGCCCAAGCTTGGGATGCAACTGATTTTCAGGATAAGAGTGGATTGTTTTTCAGAGATAAGGCAGTAGGAAGCTGAAGTACACATTTGGAAGTCCCTGAATTTAGGCTAGTGATTGAGACTCATTTCTGGAAGCACTATTCAAGCTACAGAGAGTAGAAAATTGTTTTGGGAAAGCACAGGAGTCATTCCAATGTACAAAAAGAAATCTGCTTAGCGATACATATCACATCTTTTATAAAGGTTCCTATTGACTGCTGCATACATTATGTCATTGTTTCAAGAGCTAGTTCCTTGCATAGCAAAAGCACGAGGCATATTCAGAAGACCCATTTTATTCCACAGACTGGCAGAAGATAATATTTAAATTCTTTAGAGCCAGAGTGTACATTTACCAGTCTTAATGAACATAAAGCCAAGTATCTTCCATCACTAGGAAGATGTAGGCAAGCTTTACATAGTAAAAATTTAAAGCCCCAAAGCATTTTGCAGGACTAGAGAAATGGATCTGTTAGTCAAGAAATGTGCAAGTTAAATCAAACCCCACGGCATGGTCTACAGTCCCTTGCACAGGTCTCTATTTACCTATTACTGCTGGTTCAAGGTCCACAAACACAGCACGAGGGACATGTTTTCCTGCACTGGTCTCGCTGAAGAACGTGTTAAAGGAATCATCCCCTCCACCGATGGTTTTATCGCTTGGCATGGTACCATTGGGCTGGATGCCATGCTCCAGGCAGTAGAGCTCCCAGCATGCATTGCCGATCTGCACACCAGCTTGACCAACATGGACTGAGATGCACTCACGCTGTGTGGAGAAAAAAAAAATGGATCACTCAGCAGAAACAGCAGTTTCCTTGTTTAGAAAACATTTAGCACACACACAGCTTGAACTCCCATACTGCAAAGCTATTAAAACATTGGCCTTATTGTCTTGGTGTTAGGGGCATTTGGCACAAAACACAACAGAACACAAAAGCCTCTTTCAGTCATCATCCACCTCCACCTAGAAAGACCCTTTTAGACATTGTCATTTTTACAAACTCATTCACTTCCTTGTTCCTATCCTCAACTAGACAGGAAGAGTTTGATCAACTCTTCCAAATGCTTCAGCCAACTCCTCTCTTCATAACAAACACTGAATATTTAGAAAAACTGATGACTACACCTGTCACCAGCTTAAGTGTCCAGAAAAGCATCACCCCCAGAACTCCAGCCCCGGGAGTCCCATAAGCACAGCCACCAGAGGGAGCAAAACCTTCTACAAGATCCAGGGCTATTTTGTTTGATATATATAAAATCAGGAAAAAAAATCCTCCTGATCGCTTTAGAGAACTTTGTCATTCTGTAAAAAACTCTTTGCCTCACAAAACCCTAGTATCACTTCAGAAATGGAACATCAGGCCTCACATCACACTTCTGTATGTGAAGTGCTAAAACTTCTTAACAGTAGACAAAACTACCTCATTTAAGCTATGTAGAAAATAGTTCATGTCAGCAAAAGGATTATTCATACCAATTTATGGATTCCAAAGTTGTCTTTGATGTCCAGAGCATAAACCCAGCTTCCTTAATATTTCAGCACAGGGTTTTGAATATTAAAAGCCAAACCACAATGGAACCATCTCCAAACTCCTGATGCATCTGTGGCATTTTATATTAAATTTCTGGGTTTCAGTGACACAGTTAAATGCATTCTAGAAGAGCCTGCATATAGGACAGTTTTGAGGAACAGTCACTATTAACTATGTCCAGACCCTATGACTGGGTGACGCAATTTGTCCCCTGAAATTCCAGGATGAACAGGACCTGGAATTGCTTAGTCCACATCAATAGAGAAAGATGGGAGCACAGTCCTTTCAATTTCCTTGGCAACCCCCAAAATTAAAATCTATATTTGCCAAACAAAACCACCAACCCACCACTTGTTCTCAACCACAGCACTGAACAGCTGAGAACTGTTGTTTTTCAGCTCCCCATCCATCTAAGCTGTGTGTATACATATGTATATATACAGCTTCCAGGGGAGCAATCCACACCCCCTCTGCAACCAGCCTTACTCAAAGCTGCTGCCACACCACTGCTTTCCAAGGCCATCACTCCATCGCTCTCCAGGCTGAAGCACTGGGCTTGGCAAGGTACTGCAATGGTAGAGGACAGCCAGCCTGCACACCATAAAAAGGGTGACAGGAAAAGCAGCTTCAGCATGCAGCCCAACAAGGAGGCACCAGCACAGAGAAGCCAGGCCACAGCAATGAATTAGACCAGATCATGCTTTCTTTCAGGCATGCAACTACAACTCTTCTCTACAGTGAGAGTAGAAAGAGTATAGAGATATACCACCAGTTCAGTCTGGAGCCTCACCTGTACTGAGGTCCTATCAGTGATCTAAGCTTTGTTAGTGAAGCTCCTAAGCAGCTGGGGAAGGTCACTGAAAGGAAGTGTGTAGGGACTAGCATGCCCAAGCAAGGTGAATGCATGGAAGATGTCAGACTACACAAGCTTTACCGCATTGCATGAACTAGCACCACTATTTAAAACTACAAAAAGCAACAACAATCATTCATGCTCCAAAGATAAAAGTTAAGTCTTTGAAAGTACAACTTGAGCAACACAGCCACAGACCAGGTCCTACAGGCACCACATTAAAAGCACAGCATGTTTACTTGGACAAAGGACAAAGTTCAGCACTTGTGGCAGAGCAACTCCCTGTGTCTGTACAAAGCAGCAGTTAAGTGAGAAATGGCCCTGCCGAAAAGATCATGGGGGTTACCACAGAAACCATCCTGAACATTCAACATAGCATCTGCATGCTCAGTAAGGCAAACAATGTGCCAGGCTACAAGAGGTGACACATGGCCAGCACATCATGAAGCCTTCCCTCTGCTCTGCAGGAAGGTTCAGGTCAGATGTTTGGGGGATGCTGGAAGATTGGGGTTGGGTGTTAGGAAAAGCCTCCCCAGCAGAGTGGTGCAGCCCTAGAACAGGTCACCAGGGAGGCAGAAAGGAGTCTGCACCCTTGGAGGTTTGCAAGACTTGGCAAGAAAGTCAAACACCTGGCCTAGTGCTACTGTTGCCCTGCTTTGAGATATCTTTCAGCTGCTTTCCTACAACTCTACCAAGTACTTTTAAGTAGTATGTGGCTATTTAATGAAACTGCTATTTAATGTGGCTATTTAATGAAACTGTGGCTATTTAATCTTTGTTATACACCGGGACTCTGCCTATTTTGCTCTCCGTGGCCCTTCCACAGCAGAAGTCTGACAGTACCAATAGTACTAAAGAACAGAACAAAATCTGAGCCTTGGAAGTACAACATCAAAGTTGTAAAGACATGCAAGAGAACTGTCACACTCATTGCAACCCTGGGCCTTTACACATCCCTGATGGAAGTTCCATAGTTAATAAGGCTAAAACATGTACTACAGACAGTACTGTTAAGCACTGTATTCAAGCCACAAGTCAGGACACAGAATGCTTAATTAACAATAAACACTCCCCTTCACTTACACACACTACTTTCAAGCAGAGAAACAGTTTCAGTGAAAACTCCCAGAGAGTTTTCCCAGCCCAAACCCCTTCGGCCTGTTTGTCTCTATCTTTTTGCTACACGATGTGCTCCAGCTTAAGAGCACTGGCTTGTCTTCTGTAACTGTAGTTGTAGACTGCTACTAGGTGGCCCCTTGCTGTAGTCTTTGCCAGGCTCTCTCCAGCTGTCCTGGGGGATCATGCTCTAGGTACCTTGTACTCTCCAGCACAGTATTTCAGGTAAAGCTTCATCCATATGAAGCTGATGGAAAGACGATGGTGGTACCAGCTCAGACCCAGTTCAACAACATACCATAATGAGGAACAACATCCCTAGGATGAAACTCAAGGGTAACTGCACCCTTTGCAGAGGTGAGGGACTGCATTCACACTCTTGACTTGGCTTAATTTTTAAAAAGTGTTACCATAAACAGCCCCCATGGAAGTGTAAGAACAAAGTATGGACATGAACACATCCCTCCAACATTCTAACTTCTAATCATTTTCAGTTCAACAAGTGTTTCCTATGCATTCACAACTCTACAGAAGCAGTCTGCCACATTTGTTAAATCCAGGTAACCTTCTGACATCCACAATCTCTTTTCAAAGAGAGATGTACAGGGCAAACATCCACATGGAGAAGGGCCTCACATGTGTCCTAGAGACTACAACTGACAGATCCCACTTCCGCTGCCCAGCTCAACAGCTGATCTCTGTCCTCTTAATGATGTCCCATCCATTTGTCATACCTTTCAGATATCCCTTCAGGGCTGAATCCTAACTTACAAGGTCATTCCACCCCAGCTTTACTACCCAGCCAGTCTCACAAAGTCCTTCAGGAAAACTCCACCACCAGCCCATTCCCTGACCTCTCCAAACCACCTCACACCACAGCTGCCACCTGACTCCAGCAGGGCAAGGACCAGGAGAGGAGCAGCAAGCTGCACCCCCAGGAACGGTGCGATGGCCTCCTCCACCGCTCCAGGTCCCACAGACCCCAAGGAGGCTCCCCCCATTTTTATATTCAACAGGTACCGTGAGAGCACCCCAGCAGCTCGCCGCCCCTCACCGCGGGCTGCACACCCCGCCACATCGCGCTCCGGAAGCACAGGGAGACGCGGGCCCCGGGGGCGGAGAAGCCGCCCCAGGCCCGGGCCGCGGCTCCCCGCTGCTGCGGAGGGCCCGGGCCGGAGTCACCTCTGAGGGAGCCACCACCTCAGAGCCGCCCGGGGGCTGAGGGTCCCGCCGCGGGCCGCCATGTTCTCGGAGGCCACCATTTTGGGACGAGGCCGCGCGGCGAAGGGCCGCCGGGGCGGCGCGGCTCGGGGCCCGCCGGCGACCACGGCCCGGGGCCCGTCCCCCATCCCTCCTCCTCCTCCTACTCCCCCACCGCGGGCCGGGGCGGACCCGCGCCTCCCGCCCCGCTCCCCCGCACCACCTCAGCGTGCGGAGCGGCCCCGGAACCCCCCTGCCCCGGCCGCCCCGCTCACCATGGCTGGGGCGGGCAGCGCTGGGAGCAGCAGACGCGCAACGGGTCTGGGCAGCACCTCGAAAGCGGCCGCTCTTCCCGGGCCCACATTATATAGGGAGGGGGGCGGTGCTGCTGGTGCCCCGCGCCTTGCTCATTGGCTATGCCTCGCTCGGAGGCGTAACCTCCTCGCGGCGCTATTGGGTGCCTCCGCATCGAGATCGTCCGCTCTCCCAATCGGAGCCGGGCGGCAGTCGCGTGGAATGCGCCCTGCTGTGCTCCATTGGATCGCAGATATGAATTTCACCTTCCCGCCCTAACTATTGGTTGATTCGTAACCAGGGGCGGGGAGGAGGCGGGACTTGGTCTTCCCGCCGTCGGAGGCCGGAGCTTCCCTCCTCAGAGTCGGTCGCCCGCCGGTTCCGCTGCGGGTTTCGCTGGTCCCTCGGCGGGCCCGGGCCCAGGGCTAGGGCTCGGTGTCCCTGGAGCCAGCGGGCGGGGCGGAGAAGGAGAGGGTGGAGCGGAGCAGCTTTGCCCACCCGAGGGGCGCGATCCCGCTGCTGGCGGCGGGCGGGCCCGGTGGTCAGCGCTCCCACTGGCGGGCCAGGCCTGAGGCGGGCAGAGGGCTGTGGGAGTGCTCCTCTCTGAGGGTGGGAGAGTGCGATGCGGGCAAATCTTTGTATTTTCCCTCGGAGGAGGGAGGAAACAGCTCCATTGCAGAGCCACCGGGCAAAGCAGTGCTTGTACCAACTGGAGTCACACAGAGGACTTAAAGCCAAAGGACCAGAACTGGAAAGCCGTGAAGATCCCACTGAAATCAGTACCGTTGGTGTTTAAATGCCCCTGTTTGAGGGGCATGGTGCTTAGATGGGAAGTGTAAAACCTCTGTGCGGTGTCCTAAATTAACAGAAATGTTGATGAGATTGCCAAACATCTTGGGTGGAAAGCGTCTGCTGTAGTGCACGCGTGTACAGTTTGATAACTGGAACGACGTCCTTTCAAGGGCAGCACAGGCATCAGTTTCAGGAAATTGCTTCTCCCTCCCTTGCTAAGCTTTTGCCGGCAGGATAGGTATGTGAGACAATTTTGAACAATAACAAAGGAGATCATGTTTTCCTCTTCCTGTGAGCAGCCTGGACAAAACTAATACTTTTGAAGGGAGCGTGGTGGGGTGGTGTCAGGCTGAGTCTACAGTCAGCTGGAACGAGTGGTGGGAAGTGATGAACCCCCTCACTCCTACTGATCTCCAGGGCATGGTAACTGAAGCCTGCTAAGGATGCTGCTATTGCTATTTCCCATTTCATTGTGATCATTTCAACACAGGGTGTGGAAACGGAACCTGCGTAGGTGCACACTCAGAATTACTGAAAGAAAGGAAAGGCAGAAGTCCTCCAGAAAGCAAGGATCAGAGGATCAAGAGAGAAGGACAGAGATGGAGCAAGGGGAAAAACCCACAAATCATACTGATGTACTTATTTTTCCAAATAATTATGCCAAATGTAATGAGTGGCTGAAAAACAGGTAAAAGAGTACTAAGCTGTCTGTATTTAGAGAATTTGGCTGTGCCCACACTAGAGAAAGGTTGACTAGGGCTTCAGGGATGGTCGGGAGTGATCACATGTACAAGTACCTGTATCAAGAAGCAAGCTTCAGCAGGATCGAGTTCCTCCTGCTCCTGTTCAATAAGCACACTGTGAGTATGAAACAGAAACCTTTTGTTAAACCATGAGCTCGATGGCTAAGCCAGTTGACATCCAGGGAGTACATACAGCTTTGCAATTAGTTTTTTAAAAATAATTATTCTCTGCTTTTACGTAATCTAATGCTCAACAAGCACAAAGTATTTACTTAGTGCTATCAAGTTGTTATATATATGAAGAATGCAATCAACATTAAACTTCTAGTAAACTCCCGTTCCAGCTAGCCTCTTGTAATATGCTCCAGTCAGCTCTGAGACCTGAAAGAACTTGTCTTTCTTTTTTTTCATCTCCTTTGTTTTATGCTAATTGCTTAGCCTAACTTCGCTGGGGTATGACCTTGGCCGCAAAGTGCCTGTAGCTCAGGCAGTCTCCTTAGCGAAGCTATTTGGTAAAGACAGGATAGTTCTAGTTGTTCCAAGACATCTGCAGTCATAGGCATTCATACTCAGATGGGAGAGATCACACCTGAAGAGATCATGACCCATCATAGCAATTACTAATGGAAGAGCAAAGAGGAAAATAGCTACAATATTTTAGTTTCTTTTGTTATTTTTGGACCAAAAAAACCCCAACAGTTAAATGTTACTTTTTTTCCAACTCATAACCTGTTGTGCTTGTCTCAGTTGGAAACAAAAGTATCAGCACCACATGACTGATGGCACCTTTACAAACCCAGCTTTGAGAATCCTTTTCCTGTAGCATAAAAGAGAAAATAGGCCAAATTGGATTTCATTCTTCCATATGTTGTGGTTGTATAAAAATATTCCAGTGTTCTCTTTATTTTGCTTCTCCTTAAAGCCTCCCATTTTAGGTATCAGGTGAATCTGTGAGAATTTCATGCATTCATTCAAAAATATATTTGGTTCTGTCCTTCCGAATTACTAAGGAGATCTTCAACTTATGAGAAAAGTTTGACCTAAACTCTAAAACGTATGGAAAATAAGTGCCCCAAAAAAGTGATTTCTTTTTAAAAAAAAAAAAAATCTTATGATTTTTAAACCACCGCCTCAAGGGGACTTGTTTGTTTTATTGAGGTGGACTCTTAGGAGCTTGAAAGATTTGATTCATGCTTTTAAAATGCTCTGCCCTGAAATAACACTCACAATGCTCTAACCATCCTTTCAACTCTGCCAATGCAGTTTAGCAGTGGGTCAGACCCTGAATTGTCAATGGTACAGCATCACAGTGTAGTATTTTATTCTCCTTTAGAATTCTTACAGGACCATCAAACTAGAAGGGTCAGACACCTTGCAAAAGCAGAAAATTAAGATGGTATCATTTTGTGAATGCAGTGAGTACTCTTTTCAGCTTAGTTGACAAATAAAATCTGAGACTCAGGCCAGGCTGGGGTGTTATAGTATGCCCTGGTCCAGCTTAAACTGAGGTTTTCACATATTTAACTACTGTACAAATTACCTGGTCTGATTTGGCTTAACAGCTGTTGGGAAATGTATTTTTGACACGTACCTCAGCTGTGAAAAGCGGTGTTATCCCTGCTAATCTGGATTTCCAAGACTGCTCCAACTACATGAAGTATTTGTCAGACTTCGGTGAAAAAATCAGGTTTTTATGCTGCTTTGTCAGACTTCATACAGACACTTCTTGGGCAGCTGAAATCTGTTCTGTTGTACTGCCTCAGCTGTGATAAAGCTTCATTCACTGGCCTTCAGCGTGCTTCTCATGTGGCATAAAAGGGGGTGTCAAGACAGTGGGACCACGCAGTTGGCACTTCAAGCTGAGTTTTCCTCAGTGTGCCTTTCCATAGTTGATGCACTGACAAGAAATAACCCAGTCTCACAGAAGCTTGTGTTGCTGGATACCCAGAAGAATGTTTATTGTGGACTGAGGTGCATTTGATTTAGTCTGACTAACAATAATAAGTCCAAGGAGATATCGTGTATCCAGGTTTTCTTGAACACATTCTCTTTTCCTGCTGGAGATTATTTCTGCGTGCAGTATGAGGATTTTTTACATTTGTCCAGCATCTCTGTGTGTCTGGTAATGCTATCAAGGCCCATGGAGCACAGATTTTGGCTGCATACCATGTATTCAGTGAATATGATACTTTCAGAAAATGCTGGACTTGCTGAGTATTTGTGATAAAGTCTCTGTAGCTGCACAGTGGGTCTGGGGATTCTTGAGGGTTATGGATGAACCTTCTTTGAATGTACAACTATGCAGCTCTTGCTTTCTGTTCTTTCTCAGAAGTGTTGGACAAATAATGCATGCACATGCACTTGATCGGTGAATTCCTAAAAATGCAATAGCCTTAACGCTGTACCTGTTTGCTTACTACGTGTCTGTGCTGGGTTTGACATTACCTGTGATTTCCATGCACCATTTTCTACCACTCAGATTGACAACAGCACTGTGCTGCATAGATTTCAGTGAGGTCTTGACTCCTCCTCATTCCCAGGTCACAGAAAACTCATCTGGGTGTGAGAATTGATGACTGTATGTGTATAGCTAGTATGAAATATTTAGATTTCATGGCTATGGGGACAATGCTTTACCAAGGTTTCATTTTTTCAGTACTCAGGTTCACCTTCTCCTCTCTGACTGCAGATTCATTCAGTTTGAAATACCCACCCTCGGTCCTGTGTGCTTCACCCTAGCATTACATCTGGCTCCTTCCAGAAGTGTACAGCCCCTCTGACTGTTTCATGGAAGAGAGACTGTCCCTCCCAAATGGCTCCTTTATGAAGCCCAGAAAACCAAATCCAGATGCCTGTTTGGAAAATTCCTACATAGTAACAGGGCAGACACAGGCTGAGGCTAGGCGGGGACTCTGCATGTCCCTGGGCAGTGCAGTTTTTCCCACTCTCGTTTCAGTCGTACCTGTGGCCACCAGCCTTGCGCCATGAGATGTTTGAGCCCATTTCAGGCCAGGGTCAGGAGGGTACGTAATCAGCGTGAGGGCCTTGCTCCTCAGTGACAGCTTTTATTCTGTGGCTCTGAATGACTCTTCCAGTCTATAACATAATGATTTTCTTAATTACTTTAAATTCTAGATGCAAGATCTAGAGCCGACCCTGGACGTTGGCTGGGAGCTGGTGAAGGGACATGGAGTGCTTGCAGCAGCTTACAGCAAGGCATAGCACGTTGCAGGAGCTAGTTCCTTAATGTGGATTTCACCTTCTGATACGGTGAATTGCATAACGCAGGCAAGCAGGGACGGACCGGACCCGGTCACCCGTCTCACCTCTCTCCCATTGCAGCAGGACACCGCTGCCTTTATGGCCACATGCTCATGACTCCCTTTGTCGTTTGCCATCTGAAGTCTTCTTTCTTAGCTCCCAGGCATGAGTGTTACCCCATGTACTTTCCTTCTTTTCTCCCATTCTTTCCTCATTGCTTTTCCCAAAATGAGCACCCAGGCTTTCTCTTGGTCAGGTCAGATTAAACAGCACCAGGAAAACACATGGTTGGGGCCAGAGCAAGGGAAGGTATAAGGTAGTTAATCATTCACAAACACGGCCCCTTCCCTTCCCAGCGCAGGGGCCGCCGGGAGGTTATTGATTTGTCAGCAGGCTGCAGGGTCTCCGCCGAGGGCGAGATGGGGTGGTGCCTTCCAAAGCAGGGATTGATCGCCTGGACATGCGCACAACAAGGGAGTTGTTGCAAGCGAGGGCCCACGTCCGTGCTGATCCCGGGTGCATCTGTCCCATGCTGACACAGGAGCAATTAGTGCTGAGCTGAATGTTTGCACCGTTGTGCTGGCGTGGGGTCCCTCTTTACATTGTTAATGCCTCCTGGCTGTGTTGCTGGTGTGGCGGAGAACAAGAGGTTGGGTTTAGATATCTATCTTTTTTAATCCTGGGGTGACTATACACGTGAAGAAATTGTGAAGGACATAAGTGTAAGAAGAGTCACACTGGAGAAGACACATGGCCAGTAGCCATACTGGCCTGAGAATACCCCTCTCTTGATCTCAGAAGCCAAGCAGGGTCAGGTGTGGTTAATACTTGGATGGGAGTCTGCCCGGCAATACTGGGTGCTGTAGGCTAGTAGGTTTTTTTGCATCCAAAGAAGGGCAATGAAGAAGCAGCTCAGGGAACTGGGGTTGTTTAGCCTGGAGAAAAAGAGGCTCAGGGGAGACCTTATCGCTCTCTACAACTACCTGAAGGGAGGTTGTAGCGAGGTGGGGGTTGGTCTCTTCTCCCAAGTAACAGGCAATAGGACTAGAGGGAACAGCCTGAATTGTGCCAGGGGAGATTTAGAATGGATATTAGGAAACATTTCTCCACCAAAATGGTTGTCAAGCATTGGCACAAGCTGCTCAGGGAAGTGGTTGAATCACCATCCCGGGAGGTATTTAAAAGACGGGTAGACATGGTGCTGAGGGACATGGTTTACTGGTGGATTTGGCAGTGCTGGGTTAATGGTTGGACTCGATGATCTCAAAGGTCCCTTCCAACCTAAACAATTCTATGATACTATATACCTTCTGAGCGCAGTATTATTTCTCTCATGGTGGCTCATAGGAAATGCTTTAGGAATAATGTAGAAGAGGGCCCCAGTGTAACAGCATCACTACCCCAAGATATTCTTCCCACATTCAAAAATTCCTGTCTCAGAGAATTCCTGAACCACTGGCCTGTGTTTCCTCACCCCAGTCTATGATCTGGCTACAGGTTTTTGCTCGTCTGTTTTATCCTGCCCCATTCCCCACAGGCAGCTGAATGCCTGGCCAGGGTCCGTGAAGGTAACACAGAGAGTCCTTCTGGATTTGGGGTCTTGTATTGCTACAGAACAAATATTTTTTAGTCTTGACAAGGAATTCCTCCCAAATTGCCTTGACAGACTACTTCATGTATTTTGGTTTTGTTTTGATCTTCCTTTGCAACACTGGGTGCAGTTCACTTGGGATCATCTGATCTGGTCTAATCCTTCTCTAGAAGACAGGGCTGACACCCTGCCCAGGGCAGCTTGCTATGGAGTTTTATGGGGCCTCCTATTGCACAGCCTCGACCTTTGGCTGTTGCAAAATACACTCTCAGCTCCGCAGAGGCTGGTGAGGGACAAGGTTCCTGACAGGGGGTAAAGCAGCACCTTCGTTAGCCTTTTGGAGAGGTGAAAAGGAAAGAGAAACAGGGATTTTGTTCTTTTTTTTTTTTCCTCTGTAAACTGGGAAGGGAATGGCAGGTAAGAAAAACTGATGTATAAAGTCTAGCTAGCAAGAAAGAGGGAAAACAGTACTTTCCTGTGCCGTGTGATGAGATTTTTAGTTGGTTTAGCACTGGCTGCGGTCACGTACTGCCTAAACTAGCTCATCTGGCCATTCAGGTCTGGATGTCACTTACAGACCACATGTCAGTAGCCCACAGCTGCACAAGCAGAGAGCACTGTGTCCTTTTCTGCCTGACTGTATTGATGTGAACTAAATGGATTGTGCAAATCAATAGAAGATAACCAGAATGGAACGCTCTGTTTCTCTAGACTGCTTTAAAATAGGAAACCATCGCAGGGCTCTCTGCAGACCTGGGGATGCCCCCATGTCCAGGGTACAGAAGGGTCACCCTGTAGCAGGAGGTATGTACACAGCAGATTTCCATTTCCTCGGCAAGTTGAGTATCAACAAGCCCTGCCTGGAAAGGGAGGCAAACACAGCTCTGCCGTCAGGCTGGTGGGGGTAGGGCCCTGCTAAGGAACTGGTTGTGCAAGTGGAGGTGCACCCGGCTACCTGGGACGCACGGGTCTGAGTGGGACGCTGCAGATCTTGTGACAAACCAGTGCAAATCGCTAGGCTTTGATTGCACTGCAAGATGTTTATCCCATCACAAATACCTGTACATTTTATCTCAAGTGCTGCCCGCAGCAAACGGAGGAACAATTTGGGGACAATACACAGCAGGTGGAAATGCTTAATTCACTGATCTCAGGCCAAACTTCCATGGGAGGACGTGGATTCTCCATGAGGGTTTTGGGAATGTTTGCTGGGTGCCAAAAACTATCTTTCATTTCGAGCTGAAAACTGTCCAACTAGACCGGGCTGAATTAATTTCTGACCTAAACACTCCCCATTCCAGACGGGCTGGAAATCCTTAGATACAGGAATGATAAGTGCAGAAGACAGAGCTAGAGTCGTTCGTATAAGGGAAGGAATCGTTCCTCTCCTGAGCACTGAACATGTGCAATAAGTATATCTCTAATTATATGATTATGCCCTGTTTATACCTGGTCCTCCCCCTGCAGGGAGTGTCAAAATAAGTGGAAGGATGTGCTTGAGTTGCCAGATTGGAACCCCAAAGGGCTGGGCTCTCCTTTTGTTTCGCGCGATTTCCTACGTGATAGTCAGCAGAATTGCAGCAGAATGTATGTACACAGGATTAACATTTCATCAGCAAGTTTAATATCAGCATTCTCTACCTTGATCATTTGACTTTGTAACCTTAATGTGCTCTTAGCGTGGCTTCTTGTAGGTAATCCTTAAATAAGATCCTGTTTTTAATGGCCTTAAATACATTCCCTGTTTTTAAATCTTACATTATTTGCTTTTCCAACTGTTTTAATCCTGCTCCTGCAAGCATGGACTTGGCTACCTGCCCTCTTTTTTTTTGTTCTCTGCAAGTCCACATTGCTGGGGCTGATTCCATTCCCTGCTTGTCTCAGACGCTGCTTCAGCCCTGGCTTTCCCACAGACCTCCTTCCCTGCCCACCCCCCTGCTGGTCTTTGGTAACAAACCTCCATCAGACATTTCTCAAAGCTGAAACAGCTTCTCCGTCAAGTCCACTTACTTTTTCTTTATTTTACAATTAA
Organism: Anarhynchus alexandrinus; assembly: GCA_008711295.1. Taxonomy (NCBI): domain Eukaryota; kingdom Metazoa; phylum Chordata; class Aves; order Charadriiformes; family Charadriidae; genus Anarhynchus; species Anarhynchus alexandrinus. The sequence continues at coordinate 694,635 of VUYV01000265.1, forward strand.
AAGACTTTCTGAATTACTCACCTATTTGCAGTGCCATCTCTGTATTGACAGTTTTGTGTTGCTGCGCCGGTTGGTACCCCTCCGCCTCAAATTATGGCAGACTTTGGTAAGTGGATTGGCTGTATTGGCTAAACTTCTTGGCCCAGGTTCTGTTCATTACCTGGGAGTAAACTGACTAGTCTATGATTTTTGTTGTGTTCTCCACCACTAACTTTTGGTTGAGATACTGAAAATATACGTTGTTCTGCCCTGCTACAATAATTGGCCTCTTTTTGTGTGGGTAACTAAAACCACCCATTTGACCAGATCTGTCTCACTGGGAAGTTAACCTTCTTCCCCTGGTCAAGCAGTAGCACTGTCTACCAACTTATTCGTATTTCCAGCCTTTGGACATTCCTATTTATACTGATTCTTTGCTGTGTGGTCCTTTTGACCAAGAAATGAGTCAGCTGATGGTGCAGTTAGCAAATATGGCAAACAGTTCACATCCTGTACCGGTTTTGGCTGGGGTAGAGTTACACTTCTTCGTGGTAGCTTGTATGGGGCTGTTTTGGATGTGTGCTGAATACAGTGTTGCTAACACGGGGATGTTTTCGCTATTGCTGAGCAGCGCTTACATAGCGTCAAGGCCTTTTTCTGCTCCTCACACCATCCCCCCAGTGAGGGCTGGGGGTGCACAAGAAGTTCGGAGGGACACAGCTGGGACCAAAGGGATATTCCAGACCATATGATGCCATGCTCAGCAATAAAAGCTGGGGAGTGAAGGATGGCGGGGGCTGCCCTTGCCTGGGGACTGTTTGGGCATTGGTCAGTTGGTGGCGGGCAATTGCTTTCTTTTGCATTGCTCATTTTTCAAGGGTTTTATTTGCCTCTCTCTTTGTTGTTTTTGTTTGTTTTCTTACTTTTTAAAAATTTCTTTTTAATTATTAAACTGTCTTTATCTCAACCCCTGAGTTTTCCTCACTTTTACCCTTCTGATTCTCCCCCCATCCCACTGGGGGGGAGTGAGCAAGTGGTGCTTAGTTGCCAGCGGGGGTTAAACCATGACACATCCATAGTCCTGAGGCACTGCTGGCAGGGCTGTATCCATCTGTGATGGTCAGGCAGCATGGACTGGGTGAAGTGTCACAGATCTGAGTCGGTTCTTGCTATCTTAAGTGCGTACAGGGTAGTTTTAAAGAGAATCCAATGGATCGTTGACCAATAAAGCTGGAAGGAACATAAACTCCTCTGTGGACTGCCTCAGCTTTGAGATCCCCAGTGAACTCGTGGTGACACTCACCGATTGCAGAGCAGCATCGGGACAGAGCTGAGCATTGATTTCCCCATCAGCCTTGAAGAGCTAAACACACTGTACGTACTGACGCGGCCAGAGAGCTCCAGGCGGTACAGTAACCTGCGGAGCGGTGCGTATACAGGGCAGAATGGCTTTGCAGGTGCACAGCAGGACCCCCACTGCAACCAGTGCACCCAGTTCAGCACTGCACTGGCCTTAAGGTGCAACTGCACATGGCAACAACCTTTCTTCACCGATATCTGTGTCAACACGAATTAAACATCAGTTTAGCTGGATCAGCAGCACCATAAATCTGGTCAGAAAGGCAGGGGATGCCAACAAGTAGAGCAAGAGGGTCCCAGTAGACAGAAGCTGCACTTTATGCTGTGCGGCTTGGACTATGTGCAACACCGGGCACTGTGGCTTCACCTCTCCCAAAATCAGGAACTGTGTCTCAGGTACAGGCCAGCTGCTCACAGACATTGCCTTTCGGTGCTAGCATTTCTGTTTCCAACAGAAATCCCCAAATCCCAGCCAGACCCTGGAAGGAAGGGATGGAACCAGATCCCCGTGAGTGGTGCTGGCATCGTGAGGGCCTTGTGGACATCAGCACCAGAGCCAAACAGGGGCACCTGTGGCTGCAGCAGGGATCGAGCTGCCGAGGGCACTGAGCCTCCACATTGCTGCTGGTAGCCACAGCTACATCTCTCGCTCCTGGTTATTCCTTATCAAGGGAGGTTCCTCCCACCAGAGTCTGAAGCTGTGCCCTTCTCCAAGCATCTTTTCTTCTCAGCAGTTGGGTCCTGCATTTGCTGAGTCCCGGCACTTCTTCCCTCCTACCCTTTTCGGTGCTAGTGCTGTGGACCTGCCCCAGTTTGACACAGAGAACCGGGTCCTTCTACCTGTTCTGGAGAACAGGAGTCACAGACTGCTCCCTCCCCAGGAAAGCACAAGGCAGCAAGTTCTTGGAGCCACGTCCTCACGCTCCATTGCCAGAGATTCCAAATTAACCAGGGATTCTGCAACGAGCTGCGGTCTGGATGTTTGCCACGGAAAGAGCACGCTGTTAACAGCGTTCCAGGCAGCGTGCAGAGCCAGCTGCTCGAGGAGGGAAAGGATACCTGTGCTGACATGGCTTTGCTTATTTTCCCTTGCTCTCAGGGCATCTCTTCCAGCTGGGTTTGAACAATGGCAGAGGGCGACTCCTGGCAGCACTCAGACGAGAGCACTCTGCCTCTGCACGCACGGCGATTAAGGCGAGCAACTGTCTCCCTTCCTCCGGGGGAATGCAGAGACTCCTGGAAGATAAGGAGGATGAAAGGGGGAGCAGAAGCACCGCTGAGCATACACGCACTCCCTGCTGCTTCCCCAGCGAGGAGGAGCGTGGATAAACACATCCATGCAGGGCACTCTCCTCGCACAGCTTCTCACCCCAGGGACATGTGGCTCCTATCGATGCCACAAATTGCCCTGAAAGACGTTTCAAGGACAGACTTTGCCTGCAGTTCTGGCCTGTCCTGCCAGACTAACACCCGCCAGGAAGTCAGGCTGCTGGAAAAAACACAGCTCTGGCTCTTTTGCTTTGGCCTCCTCTGGCGGCTGAACGGCAGCTGCTCTGGGCAGAACATGCCCCACTTTCAGGCCCAACTGCGTTTAGATTACAGCCTGCCTTAGGCTGCTCCCCTCCCGCCACAGCCTACGCGTCTGATAGAGCAGTGCCGAGGAGGGAAGGGTAACCGTGAATTTCTCCATGCAGAAGCTGCAGCTGAACAGTTCATATTTTAACCGAAGACAAAACTGAAGCCCTTAGGAAGTGACCATGTGATGATCAAGGGATATATCAAGCTGTTACCACCCGTGTAGCTCTCAGATTCAGACATGCAGTACTTAAAAAGCTGAACTGAAGCAACCCCTGGGTTGGACTGTGCCATTTTGGATTAAGTTTTGGGAAAGATGCAAGAAACAATTTTTCCAGAGCCTGCTTCCCCCTCTCAGGAGATGGAAGCATTATCTCAGTGACCCAGGAACCTGCTCACTCAGCAAGAGTGCACTCAGTGATTGCATTTAGGGAGCAAATCACTTGATTTTTCCTCTGTGCACAGTCAGATAATTTTCAGACGCCGGTGCGCTTCCTCTGAAGCACACTCCTGCGAAGATAGCCTTGGCTTCTCTCGCTCACCGGGGGGTGCAGCCCCAAGGTTCAATACCTCTCACCCGGATTGCTGGGCTCCCATCTGCCTCTTCTCTATCCCCACCAACACAAAAAGGTCCAGCTGCACTTGTAAGAAAGCTGCACTTTCAGAACCTGGGTGACTTGCAACTCAGCACAAAACTATTTATGCTGAAATGCATAACAGAAATTATTGGTTGAAAGCTGGCTTTTATCAAAGCCCTCATTTTCTCTTTCCATTTTTATGGCAAGTTCCACTCAGCTGCTGTGGTTTCTTTCCATGTCCCCCAGCAGCTGCAAAATACTTGGTGGTTTTTGGCAAAATACTTGGTGGTTTAGCGTTCCTTTGATTCTAGGGTTTGGCCTTTATTAACCTGGCTTTGCAGGAGGCAGGGAAGCATTTCCCTGCGATATTTGTTGAATGACCCCGAAGCTATTTCCTCTCTATTGTTTCCTTTCCTCCTACTTTTCTTGTTCCTGCCAGGGAGTGTAATGTCAGGCACGTAAAATGACCTTCAGAGAACATTCACAACACATTTCAGATATCCCTCTTCTCCCAAACACCCACACATTGTAGAAACTGCCTGTGCTGATATGGCAGTATATGTTCACATAGTGTAATTGTTCTGCTCTGTAGTGCTGGTTTAAGGAAATAATCAAGACAAGATATGTAGATGTAATGCCAAAAATACCTCTCCTAGCAGAACTGGCCTTATTTGTATCAATGCACAGCCCTTTTCTGAACTCTGCTGAGCTCCTCGTCTCCAGACGTGGTGGCAGCAGGCTCTGCAGCGCTGAGCTGCAGGTATTGCAGAGATCCTACCTCAAGCCCTCCTGGCTGCCTACATGAGGACTAGCTGAACGGCAGAGCTCTACAACCACAGCAGGGAGGCAAACAGCAAAGCCCTCCTCCAAGCTATTACTTCAAAGTCCATATTGTCATAACTGCTCTGCCAAAGATTTCTTCTGTTAAGAGATGAGCAGTCATGGAGAGAGAACACGGGTGTTGTCAGGCCCAAAAACCAAGACCATTTTGCTGACTTGCAGTGCTGGGGAAAAAAAGAGAGCCTTGAATTCCAGTCCCTGCTCCAAGCACCACTTAACCTATTTCACTGAAATACACTTAATTTAGGGAAGGAAGAGTGTGAATGAGACCTCTTAGCAAGGGATGGCTTGTGGCAGTTACCCAAGACAGCTCAGCTGATCTCACAGCCTCCTGCTGCCAAAAATGAGACCTGCACCCTGCCATTGCCTGCCGAGTATCTCATGTGGGCTGCAGAGCTCAAACTCCCATGTTTCAAGCCAGCAGCCTGAGAAAAGAAGTGGGTAGCTTTAGACCAAGTTATCAGATGGAACAGTCTGAGCAAAGGGTTCAGCAGCTGGCTTGAGGGAGCGGGAAAGGGAGCAGAGAGGTGAAGCTACGAGGTGTCAATGTCAGCCGAAGCCCAGACCATGGTTTTGGGTCTGTAAACCCGTCTCAATACCTGAGTCAGCATGGAGCAAGATCTGTTTTCACCCATCCTAAATACATTTATATTTATGGTATATAAACACCTAACCAATACAAACAGTCATGACTTAAAGCCAGATTGGGAAGCAATTAGACAAAATTGTTATTGTTTGTCCCCACCCAAAAGCAGCACGGAGGTTTTGTGTCCTGCCGTGCACAGTCCTCACCCACCTCACTGGCAGGATCGGCCGGCGCAAGGGGTGCAGGTTCATTAGCATTCCCTCTCTTGGCAGTGCTACAGCTTAACACAGAATGGGTCTTAGGAGTAAAGTCTATGCAGCTATTTATGTAGCAGAATCAATTTTCAAATTAATTTAAAAGCCACCTGCACGTGTAAATACGGGTTCCTGGTCTGTCTTATTGATAATAAAGAAAGACGGGTTGCACGATGAGCATTGACAGGTCTTATGAAGCTCTTCCCATACCTGAAGGTTGGCCCTTGTCTGTCCTTTTCCTACAAGTTCCTGCAGGCAACTGGAAAACAGTTTTTCAACATTCTAGATACAAAACAGTGAAAAGATTATGTTTATTTGTGAGAATATCCAAAATTTTATTAGCTCTCATTAACACAAAAACTGTTCAGTGCTTCATTAGATGTTCCCAAATCTGATGTTGCTGTCTGTTGCATAAATGCAGCAGACCTTTCGCCTGAGGTGAGGCTTGCTGACTGCAGACATTCTTCCTCTAAAGCTCAGTTAACATCACAGTGGGACTGCCTGGGCTGAAACTCCACAAAGTGATGCTGCCTGTTCCCTCTTCATCATTTTTTTTTCTTCTACCCTTCATTCTCACTTCAGCTCTAAGGATACGCTGTCACCCCAGAGTTAGCCCAGGGCTCCTGCGCATCAACAGTCAAACCACTCTATTGCACAGCTGTACCTTCACCAGCACCACGTCCCTGCCTGTGCTACCTGGACATCAAGGGTGTATCTCACAGCTTCTCCAAGCTGCAGGAAGCCAAGATCCTACCTGAGGTTGAAAGATCCCAAGATCTCATGGTACAAAAGTTTCCTCTCGTGAATTCTAACAGACTTCTTAACATTTCCACAATCTCTGTGATCCTACTTCACATTTAAGAGTCAGCGGGAACCAAACCTGGATGCTGTGGAGGATGTAGCCATTCAGCACATCTCTCCTCCCAAGCTGAAGGGCAGGAGGAGCTTTCATTACTCACCATCACTGAGCAATGCCACACTGAAGCAGATTCAAATTGCTGCAGTGCTGATGTGAAGAAGGCCTTTGATCCCACATCTCCCATCTCTCCAGGAAGTGTTCTACTGACTGGGAAAAGCTGCCGCCACCACCTCAGCTCTGTCCCAGTGCCACCCTCCGAATACTCCCCAATATCAGGAATCCACATGTACCATTTTTTTTTAGAAGTGTCATTTTACTCAGCATTAATCAAGCTGATACCCACAAACCCATTCTGCACAGTGGTGTCTCCAAAATGAAACTATTGTTCAGCACATCTTATATTTTAGTAACACAGACTATAATCTAGGTATTATAGGTCAAACCACATTCCCTAATAGATAGCAATCTAAGTGAAAGTGTGAAATTAAAGTGACGTGATCCCACTATTTCATTGTGCCTGTGCAGAAGCCAAATGAAGTTCTCCTGTCCTTCTAGGACAGGAGATGAACCTGTTCAGTCACTGGGCTTAGGGCTAAACAAAAAGGGCAGGAGGAAAGAATTTTTCATGTTAAATGTGCACTTGACACATTCAACAAGGACATAGCACAAGTCACCTCCTACCCAAGCGAGAGCCTGAATCACCAGAGTATGGAGTTATGCCTCTCCCCCTCCCATTAATAAATCTTGACTGCCCACAGCAGAGGTTTCTGATAGAGCAGTCCCAGAGCAACCAACGTCTTGGTTGTTCTACACTAGGGTAGAGTCTCCAAATCTTAAAAGTGCAGGTGCTCAAGCACTGGAAGAAGAAAGGACTTCTTTCTCTCTCACCTGCTGTCAGGATGCCCTTCTAGAAAAATCCCCCTGAGGCTGTGCCTGCCTTACAGACTCCTGCCAGACTAAAACTGTTTTAGTAGAGGAGCAAGGAAAAGGTCTCTTCCACAGCCTTGTGGCAGCAATGTTGCTAATCTTTAAGTACAACTGATCTTGATTTTACAACATGATACAACTTCATCATCCCAGCACAATGACAGTTGTGCCTTTACAGCAGTGTTGGTACCAAAAGTGTTTATTAGCGTAGCACACTGACACACCTCCTGCAGTAAGGCATGCCCTCTGTGACCCAAGATGATCACTGTAAAGCTGCTGCATTATTCATACAGGGGTTTGCAAACAGAGAATGCAAACTGGTCCACAATCACCAAAAAATAAATACAGTGAGAACCACTGCTGCTGCAGCCTCCTTCAATTTTCAGTCAGCTTTGTGCCCATCTTTTAAAGGGCAGAGACCAAAACTGGACACAATAACCTGGCATTGCTCCTACCAGCTGCGTTTACAGAAGAGAAATTCCTTCGCAACTTCTCTGTTTAATACACACACGGCTGTTTTGACATTCTGCAGCACTGAGACACGCGTTCACTGGACACTGCTTGTCCCATGATTCAAATCCTTTTCAGATTGGAATCTCTTCATTCTTGCTGCCTGGAAATACTGTGATCTTGCACATTTTCTTTATTTGCCATTCTATCAGCCTATGCTGTCTGCAAACTCTACCTGTATCTTATTTTATTTCCAAGTACTCAGTTAATAAAACTGCATACAGTGTTAATTAAAATGCCTTACACACACTTTAGGTGCCATATACTCTTACAGGTTATGGTTGTCAAGTAGGATGAGGTTTTAGAGAACCTAAATGTTAGGGTTTGGGGCAGGGAACATTTCTTCTGAAAATCAACAGAAGACACAGCCTTAGACCCTGTAACTGCTTTGGCTGTAATTCAGACAATTTAAGCCACCACAATGATTCAATGCAGCAATGCCCTTGTGCCTGCACCCACATTTACATGGCTGTGTCACAAACTGACCAGCCTGAAAGACATCTTAGCACGTTTGAAGAACAGCAGCTGCACAAGGAAGAAGTGACAGGGAGCAGCCAGGAAGGCCTAGGGCTGCTTCTAGCAACAGTGGCAAATGAAACTGTTTGGCAAAACTGTCACGGTGAGCTGTCCCTGCAGGTCACAGGAGACCCTCCCACTACCAACGTCCTTCCCGCTGGGGCTCAGGCGAGGAGTGGGCTGTGCCGGTGCTGCGCTTCTTGGTGCTGGTCAGTCCGTGGATCTGGGCTGAGGGGTGACCAGCTGGGCTGTAGGTCAGTCAAGCTGTGGGGTAGCCAGGCTGTGGTCAGTCTGGTAGCCGGGCCGTGGGCTGCCACAGCAAGGCTGCGGGGTGGCCAAGCCACAGTCAGTCCGCTAGGCCCTGGCTCAGTCTGTCACTGCCATGGCGGCCTGGCTGCAGGGCAGGCGGGGTTCCCGGTGGCCGAGCCCAGGGCCCAAGCGGGTGCCCGGACCCATGGTCCCCATCCCCAGCCCGGTGTCATTCGTGGGCCACGCGCTCCAGCGCCACGTAGAAGCTGTCCTTGTCGTCGAGGCAGTGCCAGCCGATGGGCCCCGCCTCGCAGTCGGCGCACACCAGGAACTTGACATTGCCCACGTCGCGGGTGAAGCCCACGTTCTCGAAGGAGAACATGTCGCGCACCAGCCAGTGCTCTCGCACCACGTCCCCGCCGCCGCCCGCTGCGGCCGCCGCCTTCTTCCTCATGGCGGGCAGGAGGAGCTGCGGGAGACACGGCGTCACCGCCCGGCCCGCAGGGGGCGCCCTTCCCCCCAACTGCCCGCCCGCCCGCCCC